>JAVIAB010000051.1:5917778-5940278 GCA_032433765.1 Megaustenia siamemsis | reverse complement strand
CTTGGAGAGATCGAGGCGAGAGAGGAGGGGGGGGGAGAGAGAGAGAGAGAGAGAGAGAGAGAGAGAGAGAGAAGTAATTGTGTTAAAGATACCCGACATGAAATACATCTGGACTTGGTACAAGCTCTGACTACGGTAGCAATGACTGTCGCTTTCTGTCTCGTCAAGTCCCCTAGAATGTGCTAATGATGAAAGAAACGTTCCTTCTCGTTTGATTCCCTCAACATTTAATTCCTGGATCCAACCAGAGCTAAACTTCCCAGAAATCGTAAAAGGTGGACCTGGATAAAGGCATCCATTAATGGCAGTGCGGAAATCTACTTAATGGAAAGTTATTGTGCCGACTGACCCCGGGACGAACTTACTCTCTAATTGACCCAGAGGCGTAATTTATTTTCTAATTTGGCTAATCGAGCGTCATGGCTGCTCCCGCAGTTAGCCTCTGTCGAGATGTATCTTGTGTGGCCTGTGATGTGAGCCAGGGTCTGGCCAGGCTGAGTGAGATTAATTGTGGACAAATCACGAGTTAAAAGCTTTAGCCGAGACTAGCGATCGATCATTGGTCAGTTTGCGATTTAATGCAGGTGTCGGGCATGGACGGAAGCTCCGATCTCATGTAAAAGGTGGATGGATGCAACCCAAGACTGTGTTGGTCAGAGAGAATCATGAATTAGCAGAACTTGATCTGAGCTTAGGCAGACACCAACACACGTTCCTCAGATGTGATAAGTAAAACGACGCGAATTAGACCCATATGCAATTTATTAGCTACTAAGATATTGCTGATATAATGGTAGCGAATCAGAGATGACCAAGATATCGCTTTAAATTGGTATTTATTTTCGGAAGGTTGGTAGACTTGGTGAAGAGTTTAGACATTAGGAAGGTTGATAAACTTGGTGAAGAGTTTAGACATTAGGAAGGTTGGTAGACTTGGTGAAGAGTTTAGACATTAGGAAGGTTGGTAGACTTGGTGAAGAGTTTAGACATTAGGAAGGAAGGCAATTCTGGGCACAGATATATACCATAACAAAATATTATATGTCGGGTCGATATAAGTGACAAATAGCAGATTCATGTAAACTGCACCATGACGCGAGTGGTGTTATTTGTATCAGGTGATTGACACTGAAGAAGGAATCAAACGTGTGTGCTAGACTCGGGTGTTTACAGTAACAGATTCGTGTGGCCGGAATTACACACAGTTCGAACGTGATAAGGCTGCATTGAACACATTATGTGATGTGAATATTAACAACATAAGAAATCATGTGTAATATATGTTTACAGAGCTTCTGTTATAATGAACAACACTAGAACTTTACAACGTTGTGGCCTGAGATGCTACAGACATCACATAGCACACACAGCACATGTAACACAGACAGTACACATAGAATACATAGCACAGACAGCACACATAGCACATACAGCACACATAGCACAGAGAGCACACGCAGCAAACATAGCACAGACAGAACACATAGCAGAGACAGAACAGACACCACACAGAGAATACATAGCGCATACAGCACACATAGCACAGACAGCACACATAGCATAAATAGCACAAACAGCACACAGATCATAGACAGCATACATAGCACAGACAGTACACACAGAGCAGACAGCACACACAGTACAGACAGCACACATAGCATAGAGAGCACACGCAGCAAACATAGCACAGACAGCACACATAGCAGAGACAGCACAGACAGAACACATAGCAGAGACAGCACAGAGAGCACACGCAGCAAACATAGCACAGACAGCACACATAGCAGAGACAGCACAGACAGTACACATAGCACATAGAGCACACTCAACAAACAAAGCACATACAGCACACATAGCAGAGACAGCACACATAGCAGAGACAGCACATAGCACAGAGAGCACACACACACACAGATACAGGACAGACAGTACACACAGGACAGACGGCACGCATGGCACAGACAGCACACATAGCACAGAGAGTACAGACAGCACACATACACAGATACAGGACAGACAGTACACACAGGACATACAGCACACATAACACAGACAGCACACATAGTATACATAGCACAGACAGCACACACAGCACACAGACAGCACACAGATCACAGACAGCACACATAGCACAGACAGTACACATAGAACAGACAGCACACGCAGTACAGACGGCTCTCTTAGCACAGAGAGCACACGCGGCAAACATAGCACAGACAGCACACATAGCAGAGACAGCCCAGAAAGCACACATAGCAGAGACAGCACACATAGCACAGAGAGGACACGCAGCAAACATAGCACAGACAGCACACATAGCAGAGACAGCACCCACAGTACAGACATAACACATAGCACAGACAGCACACATTGTACAGAGAGCACACGCAGCAAACATAGAACAGACATCACACATAACAGAGACAGCACAGACAGCACACATAGCAGAGACAGCGCAGGCAGCACAGAGAGCACACATAGCAGAGACAGCACACATAGCACAGAGAGCACACGCAGCAAACAAAGCACAGACAGCACACATAGCAGAGACAGCACAGGCAGCACAGAGAGCACACATAGCAGAGACAGCACACATAGCACAGAGAGCACACGCAGCAAACAAAGCACAGGCAGCACACATAGCAGAGACAGCACAGGCAGCACAGAGAGCACACATAGCAGAGACAGCACACATAGCACAGAGAGCACACGCAGCAAACAAAGCACAGACAGCACACATAGCAGAGACAGCACACACAGTACAGACATAACACATAGCACAGACAGCACACATAGTACAGAGAGCACACACAGCAAACATTGCACAGACATCATACATAACAGAGACAGCACAGACAGCATACATAGCAGAGACAGCACACATAGCACAGAGAGTACAGACAGCACACACAGATACAGGGCAGACAGTACACACAGGACAGACAGCACATACAGGCTTTAGCTTTCTTTAAAACATATTTTATTTGCTATGTCGTTGTTATCATCAGAGTTACTATCTCTGTTCCCGAGGAAGGCCATTTGGAAGTTGTAACAAAGCTTGTCAAATCACTGGACAGTTATCACCACTATTGTACAACAAGGAAATAACTGGAGGCAAAACGGACACTATACAATACAATCTTCATCTCAACGTTGTGCTACCAATGCCAGACCTGGACCTTAGATGCAAGAACAATAAGTAAAATAACCTCTACTGAGATTAAATGTGTCAGACGAACGACTGGAAACGGTCTGAGAGATAAGATCAGGAGTGAAGTGAGAAAAAATCTAGGAATAATTCCCGTCATAGAATATATGTATATGGGATAAACATTTTACAGGTAAAATGGTTTGGCCACGTGATAAGACAAAACCAAGACACAACACTAGGAGCCTTCAATAAAAATTGCGAGAACGCCAGACTCAAGGGACAGGCAACAAATTTTGTTCCCTTTTTTTGTAAAGCTGTTAGCATAGCTAGAAGTGTATACCACACCCAACTACTGGCTCCTTGCTACCAGACTCAAGGGCCAACTGCGGGAAAAGATGGAATATTAGAATCACTAGGAAAATACCAGCAAGACAGGCTAAAAAAACGAACAAAAGACAACACATTATATATCTTATCGACGCTGAAAGGCAAATGAGGAAAGAAAGAAAAATGAAGAGAAGACCGGTATTATAACATTTTCCGATGTGTAGATAACATTGATTGAGTTGCACTTATTGTGAGATTGATTGTACTGACTTTAACTGACATGGCTTGTGCAACATTTATATCACAATAATTGATTGAAACATTTGAAAAAGCTCCCTGCATTACTCGACCGGTTTCTCGTCACTCACACTTACCCAGGCATTAACCGCAGCCGTTATCGTAAACAGATTAAACCTAACGAAGCAATTGAAAGAATAAAACAACTATTTGAAAAACATACAGAACCAGCTGTTCGTAATGTCGATATTTATTATAAGGAAAGTGCGAATGTGATCAGAACTGCACTTACTGGTACAACAGCTGACTTATGTCTAAGTCGTGACTAACACAGTCAAGCAACTTCAGTTAAATGAAAGGTTTTCAAGCTGTGTCGTCAGCGAGAGCCTTCGGTCGTCAGAACTGAATGCTAAGATGTAGCGGTAACTTCCGGTCAATATGGCGGATAGGCGACAATGAACCGTTGAGGCACTGTCTGAAAAGCTTCATTGTTGCAGTCTCCTCATATTTCAAGTCCGGCTTGCTGCAGGAGCTACTGAGATTAGTGCTCTGTGCACATCGTGAGCTGTGTGTTTTATCGGATGGTGTTTCTATATCCTGATTGCTTACGATAAATGATGATATCGTATGACGAAGTACAGTTCAGTTGCGTTCACTATCGGTGCTACTATGCCTTATGTCTTTTGACGTGTGCTGTGTTTACTAGGTTGGCAGCCGTAACTTCTTTTTTTTTGTTTGGATATTCGATGAATTGTTAATTCTGATGATTCCACGGGCGGTTGAGAAATTACGGATTTGGTTGGTTGGTTGGTTGGTTGGTTGGTTGGTTGTTGGTTGGTTGGTTGGTTGGTTGGTTGGTTGGTTGGTTGGTTGGTTGGTTGGTTGGTTGGTTGGTTGGTTGGTTGGTTGGTTGGTTGCGTTCGCTCGATGACTAAAGTATTCTAGAGTATCATGGTAGATTAGAATATTACTCTTCATCATCCGCCCTTATAAGGACGTAGTGGACGTGTCTGCGTTGTTTTGTGGTTTGCAGTATAACTGTTATATTTGCGCCTTTTGGCCCAACACATCCGACTTCAGCACGACACTTTTGAATACCAGGTTGTCTTCCCTCTTCGATCCCTGCACGCCTGGCCTGACTAGACAGGTTAGTCTGTTACTGGAGGCACCGCGGAGAGGTGGAGCAAGGTCTAGATGGTTTTGGTTCACCGATCCTGGCGGAAGCCATCAGCTGTGGGTCGCTGACAACTTCCAGCTGTGGTGCTGGTTGGCGCGCCTTCGCCAGTGATACCGGCGCCTTCGAATAGCAATACCTATGTAACAGAAGAGCTTTATCATTAATGGAAACAGTGATACTGTGTTCACTATCTGAATTACCTACCTTGACAACGTGTGTCAGGAATGTGGTAACATGATGATGGTTAATACAGAGACACTGGAGCGATGGGGCTTTTAAACCAGCGTTGATGACAAGTAATCGCATTTGGTTTAGGGACAATTTTTGTGTGATAAAGATTGACAGTAAACGTGACGGAGTGTGGTCAGAGCAAACGTGACATGTGTGGTCAGAATAAACGTGACATGTGTAGTCAAGATAAACGCGACGAAGTGTGGTCAGAACAAACGTGACATGTGTGGTCAGAATAAACGTGACGAATGTGGTTAGAACTAACTTAACGAAGTTTGGACAGCAGAACAAACGTGACATGTGTCGTCAGAATAAACGTGACATGTGTAGTCAAGATAAACGCGACGAAGTGTGGTCAGAACAAACGTGACATGTGTGGTCAGAATAAACGTGACATGTGTAGTCAAGATAAACGTGACAGAGTGTGGTCAGAACAAACGTGACAAATGTAGTAAATGTAAATGTGATAAATGTGGTCATAATAAACGTGACGAATGTTATCAGAACAAACTTAACAAAGTGAGGACAGAACAAATGTGATGAAGCGTGGACAGAGTAACCGATGGCGTAACAAGTGAATGAAGTAGAGATTCAAGAGCATGAATTACTATTTGTAACAGACACTATATAACATGATGGACTGACATAAGCAGAGACTCAATAACATGAATTACTGAGTGAAGTTGAGACTCAATGACATGACTCACTAAATGAAGGAGAGACTCAATAACGTGACTAAGTGAATGAACGAGAAACTCAATAACGTGACTCAGTGAATGAACGAGAAACTCAATAACGTGACTCAGTGAATGAAGGAGAGACTCAATAACGTGACTAAGTGAATGAAGGAGAAACTCAATAACGTGACTCAGTGAATGAACGAGAAACTCAATAACGTGACTCAGTGAATGAAGGAGAGACTCAAGCGTATCACTTCGTGATGATGGCAATCTTAAATTCTTGCTTCTCTGCGTGACGTCTTTATATACTCTCATGGCGGCCTGTACTCTGAAACTAATCTTATGATTATTTATTAATTAAACGCGGTTGGGCGGGTCAGCAGCTGGTAACAGACTATACAATTATGTCGAACTGGTAACTAAATTCCTTTCAACTGTCGTTGAAAAGTGTGATTCAGGAGCGGTCGATGATGTAACTTTTCATGTTAGCCTTAAATGGGTACCGGATTTTTTTCTGGGAAAGTAAATCAGCACGGACGTAATACCGACGACATTACACCAAAAATCATGTGCTGAAGGTCTGTAAAATATAGGGTCACTAACACCATATTTCCCTATACGCCACTTGGCGTGACGGAGGTACTTTACTTTTTTTTTTTTACTTTAAGACTAACTTTATGACTAACTTTATGATTAACTTTATGGCTAACTTTATTATAACCTTATGATAACCTTATGATAACTTTATGACTAACTTTATGGCTAACTTTATGATAGGAGCAAGTAGTTGGGTGTAACGTATACTCCTACAAGGAATGGCGACAGCTTTACAAAAACGGACACAACAAAATACTGACGTTTCGGCCTACATGCGACCTTCTTCAGAAAGTGAGAACGATACAAACGAACAAGGAAATAACGAAAACTCCACAACATCTAGAATTTCGAGGGATTGGTAATTCAGACAGAAATAAACAGAGGGATAAGAGATGAAATGATAGAATGAAGGAGAGATGCGCTACATGTCGGAGGATAACATGTAACAATTAGTAAGCTAAAATATATTAAATGAAAACGAGACTTAACTGAAGCAAGGTCCAAATGTATCCGACGAGTAGATTATTACGAATCAAGCAGGACGCAGGAGGTGAGAGGGAAAGGAAAAAAAAAAGGGGGGGGAATAAGTCACGTGATTGGACGAGAAATTGGACGAGATAATCAGATATTAGAATGAGGTGCTATTAAGCGTGACACAGGTATTCACTAGATATAGGGAAGTGTGAATATGTAGAGATGCGGGCAAACAAAACCAGATAACCTGGCGATAAGTGCGATGTAATAAGGGGATTATCAAGGACTGGCGGTTCAGGGTGATATAATAATATAGACCCTAAATATTGCCTGGGAAGATCACGTCAGGGTGTCGGGGCTAAAACAGAAGAAGGGGAGGGAAGAAAGGAGAGGAGATAGAGGGGAAACAGAGGGGAGATGGGAGTGAAAGAAGGAAAAATAAGGGAGGAGAAGTAGAGAAGAGAGAGAGAGGGGTAATAGATTACCCGTGAGAAAGGGATACATTGATGCCCCGTGGGGGAAGACAACCCACACGAAGATCTGCCAATTCTCTAAAGAGAATCGGTTTCGGCTGTCAGAAGAACAAGACATCAGGGCAGTTTACTAGGACATCGCCTTACCTTGGCCCTTAGAGTTGAAGTTGGATTCTATTGGGGTGCCTGCATATTGAGTGATGTCATACAGATGTTCCCGGATTTTTTCTCAGAAACGGCGTCCTGATTTGTCTATGTAGGTCATCTTACATCGCTTACATATGATGGCATAGATAATGTTACGTGATGTACAAGTGAATTCCTCTCTGATCTCAAAAGAACCATTGGGGAAGAGAACCGCATCTGTCTGGAGGACGTGGTTGCAAGATTTGTATTGATTGCGATTGCAACAGATAGTGCCTCGATGGCTGTGAAGGGAAGCAAGAAGCGGCTCTTGAGAAGCCTGTTCACGCTAAAAGGTAACTAATGGGGGGGGGGGGGTGTGTCAGGGAAGAGTAGACGGATAGTGGAATCGGAGCGGAGAATGAGGAGGTAGCGGTTAATGATTCTGATCAACGGATAGTGGTGGGGGTGATGGGGGGAGGGTGATGGGTGAGGGTGATGGGGAGGGTGATGGGTGAGGGTGATGGGTGAGGGTGATGGGGGAGGGTGATGGGTGAGGGTGATGGGTGAGGGTGATGGGTGAGGGTGATGGGTGAGGGTGATGGGGGAGGGTGATGGGTGAGGGTGATGGGGGAGGGTGATGGTGAGGGTGATGGGTGAGGGTGATGGGTGAGGGTGATGGGGGAGGGTGATGGGTGAGGGTGATGGGTGAGGTGATGGGGAGGTGATGGGTGAGGGCGATGGGTGAGGGTGATGGGGGAGGGTGATGGGGGAGGGTGATGGGGGAGGGTGATGGGGAGGGTGATGGGTGAGGGTGATGGGTGAGGGTGATGGGGGAGGGTGATGGGTGAGGGTGATGGGTGAGGGTGATGGGGGAGGGTGATGGGTGAGGGTGATGGGTGAGGGTGATGGGGGAGGGTGATGGGTGAGGGTGATGGGGGAGGGTGATGGGGGAGGGTGATGGGTGAGGGTGATGGGTGAGGTGATGGGGAGGGTGATGGGTGAGGGTGATGGGTGAGGGTGATGGGGGAGGGTGATGGGTGAGGGTGATGGGTGAGGGTGATGGGTGAGGTGATGGTGAGGGAGATGGGTGAGGGTGATGGGTGAGGGTGATGGGGAGGGTGATGGGTGAGGGTGATGGGGGAGGGTGATGGGTGAGGGTGATGGGTGAGGGTGATGGGTGAGGGTGATGGGTGAGGGAGATGGGTGAGGGTGATGGGTGAGGGTGATGGGGAGGGTGATGGGTGAGGGTGATGGGTGAGGGTGATGGGTGAGGGTGATGGTGAGGGAGATGGGTGAGGGTGATGGGTGAGGGTGATGGGGGAGGGTGGGTGAGGGTGATGGGTGAGTGTGATAGGTGAGCGTGATGGGGGAGGGTGATGGGGGAGGGTGATGGGGGAGGGTGATGGGGAGGGTGATGGGGGAGGGTGATGGGTGTGGGTAATGGTGAGGGCGATGGGTGAGGGTGATGGGTGAGGGTGATGGGTGAGGATGATGGGTGAGGGTGATGGGTGATGGTAATGAGTGAGAGTATGGGTGATGGTGATGTTGATGAGTGAGGGTGAGTGTGATGGGTGATTGGTGAAGGTGAGAGTGATGAGTGATGGTGAGAGTGATGAGTGATGGGTGAGAGTGATGAGTGATGGGTGAGAGTGATGAGTGATGGGTGAGAGTGATGAGTGATGGGTGAGAGTGATGAGTGATGGGTGAGAGTGATGAGTGATGGGTGAGAGTGATGAGTGATGGGTGAGAGATGAGTGATGGGTGAGAGTGATGGGTGAGAGTGATGAGTGATGGGTGAGGGTGATGGGTGATGGTGATGGGTAAGAACAAGCACTACTCTGTCAGAGGGGGGACGGGTAGAGGTGGTGAGAGCAGCCTGACGTGAGGTGTTGGACCGTCGGAGAGCAGGAAGGAGAGCTGATTCAGGTTAGAGGCGACAGCAAAAGAAGTCAAGCATAAGGTGGGCATTATGTTGGAAATATTCATCATCCTTACAATGGCGACGAGGCCTGAATAATTGCGAATAGGGTTGAGAGTTCTTGCAAGATGTCGGGTGAGATGTGTTGTAATGGAGGAAACAATGGGAATCGGTAGGTTTGTAGAAGACCCAGACAAGTAGACTCGAGACACTTAAGGAAATTGTAATATCTAAGAAGCAGAGGAGATGGGAATGTGGGAAGTGATCGAGGGGTGAATGTGTCCACTCGTTGAATAGGGAGATTTCCTCTCAGGAAAGATCGGGAGAAATAAAAAAAAAAGTAAAAAAACAGTATGGGTTAAGCTTCACGTACATGTGGACAACACAAACCAAAACAACGTTTCGGCGCAATAGAACTTCAACATGGACAAACATACAACACACATACAAATGGGTATTGAAAATATAAAAAAAAAGATTAAAAGACAATTTTTTTTAAATTAAAAAAAATATAAATAATAATTTTTTAAATAAAATTATTTTAAAATAAATAATATAATAATAATAATAAATAAATAATACAAAAGTAACACAAATAATACGAACAAGTAAATGATTAAAAATGAATAACAAAAAGAATAACAAATAAATACATAATGTACTAAATATTAATAATTTTAAAAAAATCTTTATTAAAAATAATGAAAAAAAAAATTGTTTAAATGTTTACAAAATAACTGACGGAAGGGCCAGTCAGACTGAGGCAGTCGTAATTGTGCCTCTACGGTACATAAGAGGAAGAGGCCCTGGTAGGGTAAATGATCTAATGTTCAGGTAGTCCATGACAAGACAAGCGTAGCTAGGGCCCTGGTAGGGGTAAATGATCTAATGTTCAGGTAGTCCATGACAAGACAAGCGTAGCTAGGGCCCTGGTAGGGGTAAATGATCTAATGTTCAGGTAGTCCATGACAAGACAAGCGTAGCTAGGGCCCTGGTAGGGGTAAATGATCTAATGTTCAGGTAGTCCATGACAAGACAAGCGTAGCTAGGGCCCTGGTAGGGGTAAATGATCTAATGTTCAGGTAGTCCATGACAAGACAAGCGTAGCTAGGGCCCTGGTAGGGTAAATGATCTAATGTTCAGGTAGTCCATGACAAGACAAGCGTAGCTAGGGCCCTGGTAGGGGTAAATGATCTAATGTTCAGGTAGTCCATGACAAGACAAGCGTAGCTAGGGCCCTGGTAGGGGTAAATGATCTAATGTTCAGGTAGTCCATGACAAGACAAGCGTAGCTAGGGCCCTGGTAGGGGTAAATGATCTAATGTTCAGGTAGTCCATGACAAGACAAGCGTAGCTAGGGCCCTGGTAGGGGTAAATGATCTAATGTTCAGGTAGTCCATGACAAGACAAGCGTAGCTAGGGCCCTGGTAGGGGTAAATGATCTAATGTTCAGGTAGTCCATGACAAGACAAGCGTAGCTAGGGCCCTGGTAGGGGTAAATGATCTAATGTTCAGGTAGTCCATGACAAGACAAGCGTAGCTAGGGCCCTGGTAGGGGTAAATGATCTAATGTTCAGGTAGTCCATGACAAGACAAGCGTAGCTAGGGCCCTGGTAGGGGTAAATGATCTAATGTTCAGGTAGTCCATGACAAGACAAGCGTAGCTAGGGCCCTGGTAGGGGTAAATGATCTAATGTTCAGGTAGTCCATGACAAGACAAGCGTAGCTAGGGCCCTGGTAGGGGTAAATGATCTAATGTTCAGGTAGTCCATGACAAGACAAGCGTAGCTAGGGCCCTGGTAGGGGTAAATGATCTAATGTTCAGGTAGTCCATGACAAGACAAGCGTAGCTAGGGCCCTGGTAGGGGTAAATGATCTAATGTTCAGGTAGTCCATGACAAGACAAGCGTAGCTAGGGCCCTGGTAGGGGTAAATGATCTAATGTTCAGGTAGTCCATGACAAGACAAGCGTAGCTAGGGCCCTGGTAGGGGTAAATGATCTAATGTTCAGGTAGTCCATGACAAGACAAGCGTAGCTAGGGCCCTGGTAGGGGTAAATGATCTAATGTTCAGGTAGTCCATGACAAGACAAGCGTAGCTAGGGCCCTGGTAGGGGTAAATGATCTAATGTTCAGGTAGTCCATGACAAGACAAGCGTAGCTAGGGCCCTGGTAGGGGTAAATGATCTAATGTTCAGGTAGTCCATGACAAGACAAGCGTAGCTAGGGCCCTGGTAGGGGTAAATGATCTAATGTTCAGGTAGTCCATGACAAGACAAGCGTAGCTAGGGCCCTGGTAGGGGTAAATGATCTAATGTTCAGGTAGTCCATGACAAGACAAGCGTAGCTAGGGCCCTGGTAGGGGTAAATGATCTAATGTTCAGGTAGTCCATGACAAGACAAGCGTAGCTAGGGCCCTGGTAGGGGTAAATGATCTAATGTTCAGGTAGTCCATGACAAGACAAGCGTAGCTAGGGCCCTGGTAGGGTAAATGATCTAATGTTCAGGTAGTCCATGACAAGACAAGCGTAGCTAGGGCCCTGGTAGGGGTAAATGATCTAATGTTCAGGTAGTCCATGACAAGACAAGCGTAGCTAGGGCCCTGGTAGGGGTAAATGATCTAATGTTCAGGTAGTCCATGACAAGACAAGCGTAGCTAGGGCCCTGGTAGGGGTAAATGATCTAATGTTCAGGTAGTCCATGACAAGACAAGCGTAGCTAGGGCCCTGGTAGGGGTAAATGATCTAATGTTCAGGTAGTCCATGACAAGACAAGCGTAGCTAGGGCCCTGGTAGGGGTAAATGATCTAATGTTCAGGTAGTCCATGACAAGACAAGCGTAGCTAGGGCCCTGGTAGGGGTAAATGATCTAATGTTCAGGTAGTCCATGACAAGACAAGCGTAGCTAGGGCCCTGGTAGGGGTAAATGACCTAATGTTCAGGTAGTCCATGACAAGACAAGCGTAGCTAGGGCCCTGGTAGGGTAAATGACCTAATGTTCAGGTAGTCCATGACAAGACAAGCGTAGCTAGGGCCCTGGTAGGGGTAAATGACCTAATGTTCAGGTAGTCCATGACAAGACAAGCGTAGCTAGGGCCCTGGTAGGGGTAAATGACCTAATGTTCAGGTAGTCCATGACAAGACAAGCGTAGCTAGGGCCCTGGTAGGGGTAAATGACCTAATGTTCAGGTAGTCCATGACAAGACAAGCGTAGCTAGGGCCCTGGTAGGGTAAATGACCTAATGTTCAGGTAGTCCATGACAAGACAAGCGTAGCTAGGGCCCTGGTAGGGGTAAATGATCTAATGTTCAGGTAGTCCATGACAAGACAAGCGTAGCTAGGGCCCTGGTAGGGTAAATGATCTAATGTTCAGGTAGTCCATGACAAGACAAGCGTAGCTAGGGCCCTGGTAGGGGTAAATGATCTAATGTTCAGGTAGTCCATGACAAGACAAGCGTAGCTAGGGCCCTGGTAGGGGTAAATGATCTAATGTTCAGGTAGTCCATGACAAGACAAGCGTAGCTAGGGCCCTGGTAGGGGTAAATGATCTAATGTTCAGGTAGTCCATGACAAGACAAGCGTAGCTAGGGCCCTGGTAGGGGTAAATGATCTAATGTTCAGGTAGTCCATGACAAGACAAGCGTAGCTAGGGCCCTGGTAGGGGTAAATGATCTAATGTTCAGGTAGTCCATGACAAGACAAGCGTAGCTAGGGCCCTGGTAGGGGTAAATGATCTAATGTTCAGGTAGTCCATGACAAGACAAGCGTAGCTAGGGCCCTGGTAGGGGTAAATGATCTAATGTTCAGGTAGTCCATGACAAGACAAGCGTAGCTAGGGCCCTGGTAGGGGTAAATGATCTAATGTTCAGGTAGTCCATGACAAGACAAGCGTAGCTAGGGCCCTGGTAGGGGTAAATGATCTAATGTTCAGGTAGTCCATGACAAGACAAGCGTAGCTAGGGCCCTGGTAGGGGTAAATGATCTAATGTTCAGGTAGTCCATGACAAGACAAGCGTAGCTAGGGCCCTGGTAGGGGTAAATGATCTAATGTTCAGGTAGTCCATGACAAGACAAGCGTAGCTAGGGCCCTGGTAGGGGTAAATGATCTAATGTTCAGGTAGTCCATGACAAGACAAGCGTAGCTAGGGCCCTGGTAGGGGTAAATGATCTAATGTTCAGGTAGTCCATGACAAGACAAGCGTAGCTAGGGCCCTGGTAGGGGTAAATGATCTAATGTTCAGGTAGTCCATGACAAGACAAGCGTAGCTAGGGCCCTGGTAGGGGTAAATGATCTAATGTTCAGGTAGTCCATGACAAGACAAGCGTAGCTAGGGCCCTGGTAGGGGTAAATGATCTAATGTTCAGGTAGTCCATGACAAGACAAGCGTAGCTAGGGCCCTGGTAGGGGTAAATGATCTAATGTTCAGGTAGTCCATGACAAGACAAGCGTAGCTAGGGCCCTGGTAGGGGTAAATGATCTAATGTTCAGGTAGTCCATGACAAGACAAGCGTAGCTAGGGCCCTGGTAGGGGTAAATGATCTAATGTTCAGGTAGTCCATGACAAGACAAGCGTAGCTAGGGCCCTGGTAGGGGTAAATGATCTAATGTTCAGGTAGTCCATGACAAGACAAGCGTAGCTAGGGCCCTGGTAGGGGTAAATGATCTAATGTTCAGGTAGTCCATGACAAGACAAGCGTAGCTAGGGCCCTGGTAGGGGTAAATGATCTAATGTTCAGGTAGTCCATGACAAGACAAGCGTAGCTAGGGCCCTGGTAGGGGTAAATGATCTAATGTTCAGGTAGTCCATGACAAGACAAGCGTAGCTAGGGCCCTGGTAGGGGTAAATGATCTAATGTTCAGGTAGTCCATGACAAGACAAGCGTAGCTAGGGCCCTGGTAGGGGTAAATGATCTAATGTTCAGGTAGTCCATGACAAGACAAGCGTAGCTAGGGCCCTGGTAGGGGTAAATGATCTAATGTTCAGGTAGTCCATGACAAGACAAGCGTAGCTAGGGCCCTGGTAGGGGTAAATGATCTAATGTTCAGGTAGTCCATGACAAGACAAGCGTAGCTAGGGCCCTGGTAGGGGTAAATGATCTAATGTTCAGGTAGTCCATGACAAGACAAGCGTAGCTAGGGCCCTGGTAGGGGTAAATGATCTAATGTTCAGGTAGTCCATGACAAGACAAGCGTAGCTAGGCCCTGGTAGGGGTAAATGATCTAATGTTCAGGTAGTCCATGACAAGACAAGCGTAGCTAGGGCCCTGGTAGGGGTAAATGATCTAATGTTCAGGTAGTCCATGACAAGACAAGCGTAGCTAGGGCCCTGGTAGGGGTAAATGATCTAATGTTCAGGTAGTCCATGACAAGACAAGCGTAGCTAGGGCCCTGGTAGGGGTAAATGATCTGGTGTCCAGGACAAGACAATCGTAGCTCATCATCAATCATCAAGTACCGGGCCTGCTGGCGTAGGTGATCATGTCTCTCCACAACTTTCGATCTCGGCAGCTATTTATCATTTCTGTTGTCGACCTTCTGCCAAGCCATTCTCTTAAGCTGTCTGTTATTTTTTCTCTTTGCTTCCCTCTTTCTCTTCGTCCCTCAATTTTTCAGTTGTTACAATATATTCCAGTTCTTCTCTTCTCATTACATGGCCAAAAAATGATGACTGTCTCTTCCTAATATTGAAAATTAGCTCTCTTTTTGCTTTGGCCTCTCTCAGAACATATTCATTACTCTTCTTAGCAATCCATAGTACTCTCAACATTCTTCTGTAAAACCACATTTCTACAGACTCCAGTGATTTTCTTGTCTGTTTATTGTCCATGATTCGCATTCATATGTTAAGACTGGCTCTACGTAACATTTAAGAACACCAAGCGTAGCTAGGACCTGGTATTCCTCAGTTCTGATATTCGAATGTCGAAGTCTAAAGGAACGGAGGGCCTTAATATCCTGGGAGGCTGTACTAATTGACAGGTCCAGAGCCTGCGATTGGCCGGCGGAAGTGTTACAGTGTGCTGATCCAGGAAGGATAAAATGGCAATGAGAAGAAGAATAGAAGAAGAATATGACGAACGTGAGAAGAAGAGTAAGTTGTGGTTGGTGTAGAACAACAAATGAGACTTAGAATGAGCGAATGTAAATTGGTCCACCGAGCTCAGAGTGATGAGACGTAACAAGCTATGAGATTAGGCGGGAGGCGACGGCAGGTTTTCAGTCTTAGTGCCGAAGCCCTCGACGGGTTTTCCACTGGCTGGAGAGGTGACGTCAGGCAACGGAGAATAGCGTTGGACTCCGTACGAACAGGTGTTTGAGATTAGTGGGACTTAGACGTCGGCACACCTGTGAGCGTGAGATCGCTGGACGGGCCCTGAAACATTCAGAGATAAGCAGCCGACAAGGTGACGTAATCCCGACTACACAGGACGATTCCAGACGCCGAGACATCTTGTGATGTCCAGCGGTAGGAAACGCTTAAGTTCTCTCTGACTAGAAGATCAAAAGATAACAAGCC
This sequence comes from Megaustenia siamemsis, assembly GCA_032433765.1. NCBI lineage: Eukaryota > Metazoa > Mollusca > Gastropoda > Stylommatophora > Ariophantidae > Megaustenia > Megaustenia siamemsis. Next base: position 5,924,371 of record JAVIAB010000051.1, on the reverse strand, counting down.
ACAGAGTAATAGATCAAAGTAAATCCGGAGGAAACTTAGGTTGGTCTAGGAGGCCAGTAGGAGTGATTGACATATGTTGTCAGGGCTCCTCAAGTAATTAGGATTAGAGATATAATTATAAGGCGGAGTTAATGAGATGGTGATTGGTCCCAGACGAATGATAGAGGGACTATAACCATAGATTCCAATAATCCTTAGCCAGGTGGGAGTGGCTGACATGGTCACAAGAGCAGGAAACTTGCACTTTAAGGGAGGATTCGTCGTCGAAACTGAGGGTGGGTGGGGGGGGGGTCGTACCAGTAAAACGTAGTAAACGACAGGGTTGCCAACTTAGCGGATTTTTGGCTCCAGTCTAGCGGATTGACTCCGACGGCAGTTGGCAACCCTGGTAGACGACGGTAGAGAGCTGTCTCAAGGCCGGATGTAAGGGTTAGGTGTCAGATAGATTAAACAGTTCGCTCAGAGATTTTGTGACATATACCTTTTAAAGTTAAGATTTAGAACAGTTTTGAGAAGTCATCAGTCGAACTGTAGAAACATCAGGATAGAAACTAGTAATTCTTAGAGATTGATCAATGGAGTTATTACAATAGGTTATTGATCAGCACGAGAGATTTTCTTAGAGATTCTATAACGTCCTTACAGACCACAAGAGATTTTCTCAGAGATTCTATAACGTCCTTACAGACCACAAGAGATTTCTTAGAGATCCTATAACGCCCTTACAGACCACAAGAGATTTTCTCAGAGATTCTATAACGTCCTTACAGACCACAAGAGATTTTCTTAGAGATCTTATAACGCCCTTACAGACCACAAGAGATTTTCTTAGAGATTCTATAACGCCCTTACAGACCACAAGAGATTTTCTTAGAGATTCTATAACGCCCTTACAGACCACAAGAGATTTTCTTAGAGATTCTATAACGCCCTTACAGACCACAAGAGATTTTCTTAGAGATTCTATAACGCCCTTACAGACCACAAGAGATTTTCTTAGAGATTCTATAACGCCCTTACAGACCACAAGAGATTTTCTTAGAGATTCTATAACGCCCTTACAGACCACAAGAGATTTTCTTAGAGATCCTATAACGTCCTTACGGACCACGAGAGATTTTCTTAGAGATCCTATAACGTCCTTACAGACCACAAGAGATTTTCTTAGAGATCCTATAACGTCCTTACAGACCACAAGAGATTTTCTTAGAGATCCTATAACGTCCTTACGGACCACAAGAGATTTTCTTAGAGATCCTATAACGTCCTTACGGACCACAAGAGATTTTCTTAGAGATCCTATAACGTCCTTACAGACCACAAGAGATTTTCTTAGAGATTCTATAACGTCCTTACAGACCACAAGAGATTTTCTTAGAGATTCTATAACGTCCTTACAGACCACAAGAGATTTTCTTAGAGATTCTATAACGTCCTTACGGACCACAAGAGATTTTCTTAGAGATTCTATAACGCCCTTACAGACCACAAGAGATTTTCTTAGAGATTCTATAACGCCCTTACAGACCACAAGAGATTTTCTTAGAGATTCTATAACGTCCTTACAGACCACAAGAGCAGAGATTGTGTGAGTTGAAGATATAATTAGAAGCTAACCACTATAGATTGTGTGAGTTGAAGATAGAATTAGAAGCTAACCACTATAGATTGTGTGAGTTGAAGATAGAATTAGAAGCTAACCACTATAGATTGTGTGAGTTGAAGATAGAATTAGAAGCTAACCACTATAGATTGTCAAAGAACTTGATTACGATCACGGAAGTTACTTGTTATAAACACCACCGATTGGCTCTACAAGGTAACAGAACAGAATTGATAGAATGATAGAACATTGCTGATTGAGTTAGAAGAATGTTGTTATGCAATATGGAGATTAAGGATAAAGAATGTTGTATCTTGTTACTACAATGATGAGTTATGTTTGTCCAACATGAACGTACAAATACAAGATATACAAATAATAGATGATCAACAAGATACTGCCACAGAAGGAGTCTGATGTTGAAGAGGAGAAACGGGCGAACACGTCATCAGAAGAGGGTTGAGGGGAAGAGTTAGGATAAAGATAGAACTAAACCTTACCCGTGTGCTCGCTGCGTATGTTAAAAACTCTCGACAGTTTATTCGAAATGAGTAGGCCAAAATGGTCTCTGTTCTGGTGAAAAAAACCCATACCAAAGACGGATGTGTCGGGCCGAAAGAAGCGTAACCCGAAACGTATCTACGTCACGATAACGTGGAAGATGAAAACCCTTAACTCATGATTTAGTCACGTAAGGTCAAACACTGTTATCCCTACGTTGATGTAGTCCATTTAGTCACGTAAGGTCAAACACTGTTATCCCTACGTTGATGTAGTCCATTTAGTCACGTAAGGTCAAACACTGTTATCCCTACGTTGATGTAGTCCATTTAGTCACGTAAGGTCAAACACTGTTATCCCTACGTTGATGTAGTCCATTTAGTCACGTAAGGTCAAACACTGTTATCCCTACGTTGATGTAGTCCATTTAGTCACGTAAGGTCAAACACTGTTATCCCTACGTTGATGTAGTCCATTAAATGACGTGTTTATTCAATCAGGAAGGCAAGACAACTAGAGAAGAAATCTCCACATAGAGAACATCACAACAGACTGGAGGCTGCACTAAAGTGTGGACTTTCGCTTTCATGTAACTCACTCAGTCTCTAACAGAACCTGCATGGTAACAGAATGTCACAGACAGAATGTCACAGACAGAATGTGACAGACAGAATGTGACTATTTGGAAACATTTTCGTAGTTCCACATTGGGGACGGGTGGTGTATGCAAAAAGGGATGGGGGGAATGATTCTATTCAACTCTGCTTTGATACTATCCATGCACTAACTCAGTGTTTGTTGGCTATTTCGTTTGTAGCTTCAACTTTCTTTCTTTCTTTTTTCTTCCTTTCCTTATTTCAAACATTCTTTGAAATTTCCTTTCTTTCAACCTTCCTTTCAAATTCCTTTCTTTCTTTCAACCTTTCTTTCAAATTCCCTTTCTTTCTTTCTTTCTTTCTTTCTTTCTTTCTTTCTTTCTTTCTTTCTTTCTTTCTTTCTTTCTTTCTTTCTTTCTTTCTTTCAACATTTCTTTCAAATTCTCTTTCTTTCTTTCTTTCTTTCAACCTTTCTTTCTTTCTTTCTTTGTTTCTTTCTTTCAACCTTTCTTTGAAATTTCCTTTCTTTCTTTCTTTCTTTAATTCTTTCTTTCTTTCTTTCTTTCTTTCTTTCTTTCTTTCTTTCGTTCTTCTTCTTTTTCTTTCTTTCTTTCTTTCTTTCAAATTCCCTTTCTTTCTTTCTTTCTTTCTTTCAACTTTTCTTTGAAATTTTCTTTCTTTCTTTCGTTCTTTCTTTCTTTCTTTCTTTCTATATTTCGTTCTTTCTTTCTTTCAACCTTTCTTTCAAATTCTTTTTCTTTCTTTCTTTCTTTCTTTCTTTCAACCTTTCTTTGAAATTTCCTTTCTTTCTTTCTTTTTTTCTTTCTTTCTTTCTTTCTTTCTTTCTTTCTTTCTTTCTTTCTTTCTTTCTTCTTTCTTTCTTTCTTTCTTTCTTTCAACCTTTCTTTCAAATTTCCTTTCTTTCATTCTTTCTTTCAACCTTTCTTTGAAATTTCCTTTCTTTCTTTCTTTCTTTCTTTCTTTCTTTCTTTCTTTCTTTCTTTCTTTCTTTCTTCTTTTCATTTTTTCTTTCAACCTTTCTTCCAACCATTCTTTCAAATTTCCTTTCTTTCTTTCAACCTTTCTTCCAACCATTCTTTCAAATTTCCTTTCTTTCTTCCAACCTTTCTTCCAACCTTTCTTCCAAACTTTCTTCCAACCTTTCTTCCAACCTTTCTTTCAAATTTCCTTCCTTTCTTCCAACCTTTCTTCCAACCTTTCATCCAACCTTCATTTCAAATTTCCTTTCTTTCTTCCAACCTTTCTTCCAACCTTTCTTCCAACCTTTCTTTCAAATTTCCTTTCTTTCTTCCAACCTTTCTTCCAACCTTTCTTCCAACCTTTCTTCCAACCTTTCTTCCAACCTTTCTTTCAAATTTCCTATCTTTCTTCCAACCTTTCTTCCAACCTTTCTTCCAACCTTTCTTCCAACCTTTCTTTCAAATTTCCTTTCTTTCTTCCTACCTTTCTTCCAACCTTTCTTCCAACCTTTCTTCCAAATTTCCTTTCTTTCTTCCAACCTTTCTTCCAAATTTCCTTTCTTTCTTCCAACCTTTCTTCCAAATTTCCTATCTTTCATCCAACCGTTCTTCCAACCTTTCTTCCAACCTTTCTTCCAACCTTTCTTCCAACTTTTCTTCCAACCTTTCTTTCAAATTTCCTTTCTTTCTTTCAACCTTTCTTCCAACCTTTCTTTCAACCTTTCTTCCAACCTTTCTTTCAAATTTCCTTTCTTTCTTCCAACCTTTCTTCCAACCTTTCTTCCAACCTTTCTTTCAAATTTCCTTTCTTTCTTCCAACCTTTCTTCCAACCTTTCTTCCAACCGTTCTTTCAAATTTCCTTTCTTTCAGCCTTTCTTTTAAATGTCCTTTCTTTCTTCCAACCTTTCTTTCAAAATTTCTTCCAAATTTTCTTTCTTTGTATCAATCTTTCTATCAAATTTCCTTTCTTTCTTTCAACCTTTCTTCAAAATTTCTTTTCTTTCTATCAACCTTTCTTTCAAATTTCCTTTTTTTCTATCAACCTTTCTTTCAAATTTCCTTTCTTTCTATCAACATTTCTTTCAAATTTCCTTTCATTCTATCAACTTTTCTTTCAAATTTCCTTTCTTTCTTTCAACTTTTCTTTCAAATTTCCTTTCTTTCTATCAATCTTTCTTTCAAATTTCCTTTCTTTCTTTCAACCTTTCATTCTCAGCGTCAAGTGGTGATACAGTTTGCTAGAGTCTCCTGCTACATTGTTTCCTAATCCCAGTGTTATTCTTGACTTAGTGTGATTCAAGTTACACCGATTTAGACACTTTAAAAAAAAAAAAGCCAGAAAAAAGCCAAACGTATTTGTCACCCTTTCATCACATCAAACTGCATAGACCCAATTCATTATTAACATCTTCAATGAAACAACCTAAAGCTGCAATGTAAACCTGGCCACTCGTCAATCCATGTAACAAATTGTTGTTGATGAAGTGAGGTTATTACATTTCTTTTATACAAATTGTTATGATCTAAGTTATGCAAGAAAATACAGAACAAATAGCTCCATTGTGTACTCTTGCTTGTGTGTTAGTTGAGGATATACTCTACTGCTACATTATTCCATGGGACTATAGCACAATATTTAGCAATATAGCCCAGCTCTTTGAATGACTTGTGCTGGAACGTATCGATCTAATGTGTCTCAGTCTCAAGGAAGACTATGGAGCTTCTTCTTTCATATCAGAGAAAAAATAATTGCTTCTGACTGGAGTGGTTGCTGACTGTACAGTGGTAAAGTTAACATATGTCATCTCTATAATGACTTGAGTGGTTGCTGACTGTACAGTGGTAAAGTTAACATATGTCATCTCTATAATGACTTGAGTGGTTGCTGACTGTACAGTGGTAAAGTTAACATATGTCATCTCTATAATGACTTGAGTGGTTGCTGACTGTACAGTGGTAAAGTTAACATATGTCATCTCTATAATGACTTGAGTGGTTGCTGACTGTACAGTGGTAAAGTTAACATATGTCATCTCTATAATGACTTGAGTGGTTGCTGACTGTACAGTGGTAAAGTTAACATATGTCATCTCTATAATGACTTGAGTGGTTGCTGACTGTACAGTGGTAAAGTTAACATATGTCATCTCTATAATGACTTGAGTGGTTGCTGACTGTACAGTGGTAAAGTTAACATATGTCATCTCTATAATGACTTGAGTGGTTGCTGACTGTACAGTGGTAAAGTTAACATATATCATCTCTATAATGACTTGAGTGGTTGCTGACTGTACAGTGGTAAAGTTAACATATGTCATCTCTATAATGACTTGAGTGGTTGCTGACTGTACAGTGGTAAAGTTAACATATATCATCTCTATAATGACTTGAGTGGTTGCTGACTGTACAGTGGTAAAGTTAACATATGTCATCTCTATAATGACTTGAGTGGTTGCTGACTGTACAGTGGTAAAGTTAACATATATCATCTCTATAATGACTTGAGTGGTTGCTGACTGTACAGTGGTAAAGTTAACATATGTCATCTCTATAATGACTTGAGTGGTTGCTGACTGTACAGTGGTAAAGTTAACATATATCATCTCTATAATGACTTGAGTTAGCGGGGTAGAGTTCTGCCCTACCAAAGGAGGAGTAAGACTTCTCCTTTCCTCCGCTAGTCTTCGGGACACCCCTGGGCAAGGTGGAGCTCCCGTTTAGCCCCCCTATCAGGGTTATGTGAAGCCATTGGAGCAGGTGGTGGATGGTGTTGTGGGAGCAGCCGACAAGTAGTGCCGGTTATGGTCCCCACACCGCGATGGCAGGCAGAGGATCTCATGTATAGAGACAATGGCTGCGATCTCCGATTAGTACAGTCACTGCCAAGTAGGAAAGGAATGGCAAACTACCTT
>JAVIAB010000051.1:5725278-5912778 GCA_032433765.1 Megaustenia siamemsis | reverse complement strand
GCTCAGGTCGGTCCGTAAGCATGCGAGAGATGCTGTAACTAGCAAGCACTGGTTGGAGGTCTGGGGCAATTTTTTTGTGACATGTCAGCTGGGATATTTGTGTGTGATCGTGTTCTGACCTCGTGAACGTTTTGTTAAGGCGAGTCGCGAGGAATAGTCGAGTTGGTGCTTGGTTTCTGAGGGATTGGATTATCTCGGTTTTCACTGAACACAAGAATCCGCACGGTTAAAACAACGTAATAACTACAGGTTTGTATTTAGAAATACTTATACATACTATATAAACGTAACTGAAAATTGATGCAGTTTGTTATATATTGACGTGATTGAATGATGATTTAGTTTGTAATACATAAACGTGATTGAATAATGATGTAGTTTGTAATATATAAACGTGATTGAATAATGATGTAGTTTGTAATACATAAACGTGATTGAATAATGATTTAGTTTGTAATACATAAACGTGATTGAATAATGATGTAGTTTGTAATATATAAACGTGATTGAATAATGATGTAGTTTGTAATACATAAACGTGATTGAATAATGATGTAGTTTGTAATACATAAAAGTGATTGAATAATGATGTAGTTTGTAATACATAAACGTGATTGAGTAATGATGTCGTTTGTAATGCATAAACGTGACTGAATACTTAATGTAGCTTGTAATACACAGACGTGACTGAATACTTAATGTAGCTTGTAATACACAGCCGTGACTAAATACTTAATGTAGCTTGTAATACACAGACGTGACTAAATACTTAATGTAGCTTGTAATACACAGACGTGACTGAATACTTAATGTAGCTTGTAATACACAGACGAGACTGAATACTTAATATAGCTTGTAATACACAGACGGGACTAAATACTTAATGTAGCTTGTAATACACAGACGTGACTGAATACTTATGTATACACGTGGGAAACGTTGGAGCAGTGCATCACTAAGTTTCACATAATTTGTAAAAGTGTCATGTAATGTCACTTCTCAGTGTCTATTGTCTAAGTGTCAGTGTTTCATATCGCTGCTGCCTCAAGTAATTAACTAATGGTGTACATCTTCAAAGTGTAATCTAATTATAGTTATATCTCACAGTGTAATCTAATGTTATATCTCAAAGTTCTAATGTATTACATAATTACTGTGTTTGATAACAAATATACTTGGTTGTTATGTTCGTGTTATAATATGAATCATGGTCATCACTGAGTGTCGTCTCCGCATCGAAGTTTGTCAACTATGGAGCGCCATTCTGTTTCTTGCCTTCATAGTGCTGGAAATTGAACCAGCCATCGAATACATAAAGAAACAACAGATAAATTGGTTCGGCCACATAACAAGACAGAAAGAACTAACAATGAATCAAAGAGCCATAAACAAACGCCACGAAAACGTCAGATTAAGAGGAAGACCGAGAAAGAGATGGATAAAGGGAATACTAGTCACTAGGAGGAATAACATCAGAAGATGCCAACAGAAGAGCAAAGAATCGCAGATTGTTTCTCCCCTCGACGCCAACGGCAACAGAGGAAGGATAGAAGAAGAAGAAGATAGTGCTGGTTCTCTTAGGCTGACCTGTCCATCTTTTGTTGTTACTCGTCCATGTTATTCTTGGTTTGCCTCTGCCTCTGCCTCTTTTACCTTGTATTTTCCCTTCCAAGATTACTTTTAGTAAGCTGTTGTGTCTTTTAACATGCCCCAAAGATCTCATTTGTCTTGTTTAAATAGCATTTAGTAGTTCTCTTTTCATTTTTAGTTGTTTTAAAACTTCATCATTTGTTCTCCTTTCTTTCCATCCAATTCTACATCATCATCATCATGTACTATACGGGTTGGCGTAGGCGATCATGTCCTTCAACAATCTTCTATCTACAGTGCATCGTATCAGTTCTGTTGTTGACAGTTTTCCATGCCATGACACCAAGCTATCCAGTATTTTCCCACTTTGTCGTCCGCGATCTCTCTGTCCTTTTAGTTTGCCAGTTGTAACCAAGTATTCCAACTTTCCTCTTTTCATGATGTGCCCGAAAAATGTTGATTGTTTTTTTTGATGTTTTTAGGAGCTGCCTTTTTGTGTTGGCCTCTTTGAGAACTTCCTCATTTGTCTTTTTAGCGGTCCAGGGAAATTTCAACATTCTTCACAAAAAATAAACCATATCTTTTAACAGTATATTATTATTCATCATCGTGCAAATATATTTGATTATAATACACGCGTGAGTTATGTTGAATCGTATAATCTGGTGTTGAATGCACTGCTCATATGCATGATACATGCCAGGGTTCATGTCACATACTCGCTGGTCGCGGTAAGCTCTGATTACATTCGTCTACTAAAGAGAAGAAAAAAAAGCTATTACCGGGAAAATTTGCTTAATGTTTTGAGTGATTTCCTGTTTGCGCGTGCAGCGGCTGTTCAAATAACAGCATTCAATATTCCCATAAATGAATCATAATAGTGTATATGCACATACATTAAGTTGGCTTAATGTTGCAAGTATTATTAAGAGAAAAAACGTTAATGATTATTGGTAAACGGTTGAATGTAGAAAAATTAACTGTATGGCCCTTGGCATCTTGACAGACGGTTGGTAGCAAGTAATCTTGACAAGTCAGTAGTTTGGTAAAAATATGAGTGTCTTATGTTGGATGTTGCTTTGTTGAACAGCTTCTCTCGTGGCTGAGTCTGCCAATATTAGATAGGCAGATCCGATCACAGAACGAACATGATGTATTCGTGGTGCCTGGCCTCGTCTCCTTACTCCTGCACCTTTTGTTTTCTTAATTTGATATCAGCACTACCTCGGAAATTTGTGTACTGTTATTTTATTTTTGTTCTCCATGTGCTACGATCTGCAGCCACATTTTCCCAGTTTCTTTCACTGATAGAGAATTCCCTCAAGGAAGCCCTGCAAACATCCTTATATCTCAGCACTGGTCTGCCCTTTTGGTCTCTTTCCGTCCTTAAGTTCTCCATACAATACTTGTTTGGGAATACGATTGTTTGTCATTTTTCTTACATGACCCAGCCACCTTAGTCTCCGACTCCTATATGTTGCCATGATGGATGGGAGTTGGGCTCGCTGTAAGACATTATAGTTTATTAATTTGTCCTGACATTTGATGTTCATTATCTTTCGAAGGCAACACACAACGAACTTAACTATAACTTGATTACTTTCACTGTGATCAGACAATCTGAGAGCAAGAATAAATGTTGCAGTGGCAATGGTCTCAAGAGTTATCAATATTTGATGCGAGTTGTTCATAATTTTCTTCTATTCTCTAATATAAACCGTTTACAAAAGAGGAATTAGGGGCTAGTTATAATGGATGTTCAAGTGTTCCACTTTAGGGTCATGAGTCAGGATACGTTCATGAAGTTTAGTGTCCACTTGGGTTCTCTACATGTTTGCCCTTCTCTGCGTGTTCGCCTTTCTCTATGTGTTCATCCATCTTTCAAAGTGTTCACTTTCTCTTAGTGTTCACCCTTCTCTACGTGTTTGCCCTCTCTATGTGTTTGTCTTTCTCTACGTGTTCACCCTTCTCTGCATGTTCACCTTTCTCTACGTGTTCACCCATCTCTCAAAGTGTTCACTTTTCTCTTAGTGTTCACCCATCTCTCAAAGTGTTCACTTTTCTCTACGTGTTCACCCATCTCTCAAAGTGTTCACTTTTCTCTTAGTGTTCACCCATCTCTCAAAGTGTTCACTTTCTCTTAGTGTTCACCCTTCTCTACGTGTTTGCCCTCTCTATGTGTTTGTCTTTCTCTACGTGTTCACCCTTCTCTGCATGTTCACCTTTCTCTACGTGTTCACCCATCTCTCAAAGTGTCCACTTTTCTCTAGTGTTCACCCATCTCTCAAAGTGTTCACATTTCTCTTAGTATTCACCCATCTCTCAAAGTGTTCACTTTCTCTTAGTATTCACCCATCTCTCAAAGTGTTCACTTTTCTCTTAGTGTTCACCCTTCTCTACGTGTCTACCCTTCTCTACGTGTTCACCCTTCTCTACGTGTTTACCCTTCTCTACGTGTTCACCCTTCTCTCAACGTGTTCACTTTACTCTTAGTGTTTGCCCTTCTCGACATGTTTGCCCTTCTCTATTTGTTCATCTTTTTCTACGTGTTCATTCTTCTCTACGTGTTTGTCTTTCTCTACGTGTTCAGCCTTCCCTACGTGTCCACCCTTCTCTCAACGTGTTCACCCCTCCTAGGCTTTCACCCTGTTCTATGTGTTCCCCCTCCACTACTTGCTCACTAACCTTTAGGCATTCACTCTTCACTACGTGTTTGCCTTTCTCTACGTGCACACCCTTCCCTCTACGTGTTCACCTTTCTCTCTATGTTTTCACTCCTCTCTCTACTTGTTTACCCTTCTCTATTTTTCATCCTTTTCTAGGTGTTCACCCTTCTATACGTGTTCATCCTTTTATACGTGTTCTCCCGTCTATACGTGTTCATCCTTCTATATGTGTTCACCTTTCTATACGTGTTTACCATTCTCTAGGTTTTTTTACCCTTCTCTGTGCATTCACCCATCTCTACATGTTTACCGTTTCTACGTTTTTAGACATCTTACGCGTTCACACTTCTCTACGTGTTTACACTTCTCTACGTATTTACTCTTCTCTACGTGTTCATCTTTATGTACTTTGTTCATCCTTCTTTACGTGTTTACTCTTTTCAATGTGTTCGCCCTTCACTACGTGTTCACGCTTCTCTAGATGTTTCCCTTCACTACGTGTTTACCTTTCTCTCCGTGTTCACCCTTGTATGTGTTCACCCTTGTATGTGTTCACCCTTATATGTGTTCACCCTTTTATATATGTTCACATTTCTCTAGATGTTCACCCCTTTCTAGGTGTTCATTCTCTTATACGTGTTCACCCTTCTATATGTGTTCAGATTTCTATACGTATACCCCATTCTCTACGTGTTCAAATCCTTCTCTAGCTTATGCTGCTAGTGCTGCTACTACTGCTTCTACTGCTGCTACTGCTACTAATGTTGCGTCTACTACAATTGTGGCTAAAACTCCTACTGATGCTACTACCGCTTCTACATCTACGATTGCTTTTTTGGCTACTACTGCGGCTACTGCTACTACTGCTGCTGCTACTAAAACTACTGTTTCTACTGCTACTACTACTGCTACTACTACTACTGCGGCTACTGCTACTACTACTGCTACTACTACTACTGCAACTATTGCCACTAATGCTGCTACTGCTACTACTACTGCTGGTACTACTGCTGCTACTGGTACTATTACTGCCACTGCTACTACTACAGCTGCTACTGCTACTACCGCTGCAACAGTTGCTACTACTGCTGCAACAGCAGCTACTACTGCTGCAACAGCTGTTACTACTACTACTCTTGCTGCAACAGCTGCCACTACTGCTGCAACAGCTGTTACTACTACTACTCTTGCTGCAACAGCTGCTACTACTGCTGCAACAGCTGTTACTACTACTACTCTTGCTGCAACATCAGCTACTACTGCTGCAACAGCTGTTACTACTACTACTCTTGCTGCAACAGCTGCTACTACTGCTGCAACAGCAGCTACTACTGCTGCAACACCTGTTACTACTACTACTCTTGCTGCAACAGCTGCTACTACTGCTACTACTGCTACAACAGCTGCTACTACTGCTGCAACAGCTGCTACTACTGCTGCTACTATTGCTACTACTGCTATTACTGCTGCTACTACTGCTGCTACAGCTACTACTGCTGCTGCTACTGCTGCAACAGCTGCTACTACTGCTGCTACTATTGCTACTACTGCTATTACTGCTGCTACTACTGCTACAACAGCTGCTACTACTGCTACTACTGCTGCAACAGCTGCTACTACTGCTGCTACTATTGCTACTACTGCTATTACTGCTGCTACTACTGCTGCTACAGCTACTACTGTCAAATGCACCGAGTGAGATCGCATGAGAAGGCGGGGGAACTGTCTTGACCGTGGCCACTCGAGCCAAATTTCAGCCGGCAGTGTGTCTGTACAATGAGACCACCTGCATTATCATTGGTTAGTGAACTGGACTACATAAGACAAGAGGTTGGGGTCGAGACTGACCGACGGCTTCCGGGTTCATCCAGCCTTAAATGGGTAGTGAATTTTTTACTGGGAAAGTAAAGCGGCACGGGATTAATACCGACCACATTACCACAAAAATCATGTGCTGAAGGTCTATAAAAATTATGGTCACTAACATCATATTCGCTATACGCCACAATTATCGTTACAGGGCATTTTACTTTACTATAATTATCACTGATTTCGTTCTTAAAACTGGACAAACATGATTGAAGAAAACAAGGATCTGATGTGACATCGTATATTCTCATCATATATTGTCCTGACAATCAGCTGACAATTAATTCTAAAAAAGAAACAAATACAATCTAAAACCTCTTAAGAAAATCAAGGAAACAATGGAAACAATGGAAACATGAAAGTAAAGACATAAAGTGAAGTGGAACGAGTCGACAAAGAAATCACTGACGCCACTGACATGTAAATTTAGAAGACGCCCGCCTCTCTTGAGACTGAACAAATGTGTCCACTGTGATTGAATGTCACCAGAACATGGACAATATTTGCATAGAATTGATGTTTAGGCCGAGTTTACAAGTGTAGACATCTCGTACATTAGTGAACCCGTGAAATTATTTACTATCACGTGACATCGTGGTTTATATCTGACGTCATACCGTGAATTACTTACACCATCGCGTAATATTTGACATTAGTTCAGCTCTCACGTAACAATATGAAGAACTTTAGCTCTTATATGAACCAGAAGAAATAGTTTAGCTCTGATGTGACATAGAGAGTTAAATCTCAAACGCCGAGGACATTAATTTAATTTTAACTCGCTATAAGTAGGTTCATGTACGTAGCTATCCCATATACCGGGAAATATCCCCCACCCGGTGAGGGGAGAACTGGGCTACTGTTACCAGCAACACGTGTCGTAAGAAGCGACTGAGGAGTTCGCCAGTTCAGTCGAGAAGGCTAAGCACGGAGCGACCTTGTCAACATCATTACACTGATGCATTTTGGGAAATGCTGTGACAAGGTGTGAAAGGGATGTTGGGGATTCCTGACTACCATGAGTTCCAGGGGTAGAATATAGCAGAATCGTTGTTAACACAAGCTGTGAACAAATGTAGCTATCACGTGACTACATCAACAGTTGTGTCACGAAATTAGTAAATACACGGAACTCAGAAGTGATTTCATTATATGATATTAGCTCTGATGTCTCCTAGGAATGAGTTTAAAGGCTGCATTTCGGCGTTAAAGATCGATTTCTGGTGGGCCGGAAAGGCTGTCTATATTAGCCACCAAGAGTAATTATGTTTGGCCATGCACTAATGTCCCAGGTATCATCTCACTCGAGATCGGTCGGAAATGGGATCTTTGCCTCATCGATGGACACAGCTTGCAGTAAATGATTGACTTGTGACGTCATGCAATTTTTACCTGGAAATGTCAAGGTCGGTCTCCAGACAATTATCGGCGGTAACCTTTGACTGTCACCGATTCTTGACGTAGATAAAGGTCGTTTGATGTCTGTTCTCGTGTGTGGCTAGCAGAGCTCAGTCGCTGAGATTCCTCAACTTGGAAAAGCAAAGGCTGTTGTCTGAGAATTCAGCAGAACAAAATACATTTTAATGGGGAAAAGAAAAGCAAGCAATGAAGGACTAAGATACGACAAAGACTATGGAGTTGGATGTAACACACACTGTAAAGAGAAATTAAAGCATTACAAGACAGGTCTTATCTTGGAATCTCCAGAGAAGACGACAAAGAGAAGATAAAGCTTTATTTGGAGAAGAAAGGTGGAAACAGAGATAGAAGTGATTGGGAAGACATGATCGCTGTGAAGAGAATGAGAGCAAACAGGACGGTTTGGAAAGTGTTTGTTGAAGGTTTGTATTCCACAGAGAGTTACACTGAAGGAGAAAGAACAAAAATAAAAGGTTTAAGACTTGCAGAAGAGCAAGCCAATATTCGCTCTTCTCAAGGACAATTACTACTTTCAATGTTGATGCTATTTCATTTCGCCACAATATGGCAGCGAGCTCGTATGTTTGTGTGTTGAATCGTTTATGTCTGCACGTCTCACTATTCGCTTGATATTTTGACTATAATTTATTTGATTTGATGACTCCATTATGGGGCAATGTAAAAAAAAGTAGCTTTGTCCAGGTCAATGTGACATTGCAACATGGTGCTAAATGTCTTGTAGGAAGTGACAATTTACTAAAAGTCGAACCGTACATTCCGTGTGATGTTTTGTTAGCAATTTTTCATGAGATTCTTATTTATACATGAACTATAGCAACTATTGTTTCGTGCACCGCTAGTTTGTGCTTCGGTACCCTCATCGAACAGGGCGGTACGGCTTTGGGAAGATTATAGACAATTTACTACAGACCTGTAAAAGAAAACACAGTTGCTCGTTCCCTGTAATAAACACAGTTGCTCGTTCCCTGTAATAAACACAGTTGCTCGTTCCCTGTAATAAACACAGTTGCTCGTTCCCTGTAATAAACACAGTTGCTCGTTCCCTGTAATAAACTCACTTCTCCGTTCTCTAAAATAAACACAGATCATCCTTCATTATAATAAACACGATTCCTCGTTCCCTATAATAAAAGCGGTTCCTCGTTCCCTGTAGTACCACAGTTCCTCGTTCCCTATAATAAACACGATTCCTCGTTCCCTATAATAAAAGCGGTTCCTCGTTCCCTGTAATAAACTCACTTCTCCGTTCTCTAAAATAAACACAGATCATCCTTCATTATAATAAACACGATTCCTCGTTCCCTATAATAAAAGCGGTTCCTCGTTCCCTATAATAAAGCGGTTCCTCGTTCCCTGTAGTACCACAGTTCCTCGTTCCCTATAATAAACACAGTTCCTCGTTCCCTATAATAAAAGCGTTCCTCGTTCCCTGTAATAAACACAGTTCCTCGTTCCCTATAATAAAAGCGGTTCCTCGTTCCCTGTAGTACCACAGTTCCTCGTTCCCTATAATAAACACAGTTCCTCGTTCCCTATAATAAAAGCGTTCCTCGTTCCCTGTAATAAACAGCAGTTCCTGTTCCCTAAAATAAAAGCGGTTCCTCGTTCCCTATAATAAAAGCGGTTCCTCGTTCCCTGAAATAAAAGCGGTTCCTCGTTCCCTATAATAAACATAGTTCCTCGTTCCCTGTAGTACCACAGTTCCTCGTTCCCTATAATAAAAGCGGTTCCTCGTTCCCTATAATAAACATAGTTCCTCGTTCCCTGTAGTACCACAGTTCCTCGTTCCCTATAATAAAAGCGGTTCCTCGTTCCCTATAATAAAGCGGTTCCTCGTTCTCTGAAATAAAAGCGGTTCCTCGTTCCCTAAAATAAAAGCGGTTCCTCGTTCCCTAAAATAAAAGCAGTTCCTCGTTCCCTAAAATAAAAGCGGTTCCTCGTTCCCTATAATAAAAGCGGTTCCTCGTTCCATAAAATAAAAGCGGTTCCTCGTTCCCTATAATAAAAGCGGTTCCTCGTTCCCTAAAATAAGAGCGGTTCCTCGTTCCCTATAAAAAACGGTTCCTTGTTACCTATAATAAAAGCGGTTCCTCGTTTCCTATAATAAAAGCGGCTCCTCTTTCCCTATAATAAACATAGTTCCTCGTTCCCTATAATAAAAGCGGTTCCTATTTCCCTATAATAAAATCGGTTCCTCGTTCCCTATAATAAACACAGTTCCTCGTTCCCTATAATAAACTTAGTTCCTCGTTCCTATAATGAAAGAGGTTCCTCGTTCCCTATAATAAACACAGTTCCTCGTTCCCTATAATAAAAGAGGTTCCTCGTTCCCCATAAAAAAAGCGTTTCCTCGTTCCCCATAATAAAAGCGGTTCCTTGTTCCTATAATAAAAGCGGTTCCTCGTCCCCTATAATAAACACGGTTCCTCGTTCCCTATAATAAGCACATTTCCTCGTTCATTAAAAAAAGCGGTTCCTTGTTCCCTATAATAAAAGCGGTTCCTCGTTCCCTATAATAAAAGCGGTTCCTCGTTTCATAAAATAAAAGCGGTTCCTCGTTCCCTATAATAAAAGCTGTTCCTCGTTCCCTATAATATAAGCGGTTCCTCGTTCCCTATAATATAAGCGGTTCCTCGTTCCCTATAATAAAAGCGGTTCCTCGTTCCCTAAAATAAAAGCGGTTTCTCGTTCCCTATAATAAAAGCGGTTCCTCGTTCCCTATAATAAAAGCGGTTCCTCGTTCCCTAAAATAAAGCGGTTCCTCGTTCCCTATAATAAGCGCGGTTCCTCGTTCTCTATAATAAGCACAGTTCCTCGTTCCCTATAATAAAAGCGGTTCCTCGTTCCCTATAACATAAGCGGTTCCTCGTTCCCTATAATATAAGCGGTTCCTTGTTCCCTATAATAAACAAAGTTCCTCGTTCCCTATAATAAAAGCGGTTCCTCGTTCCCTAAAATAAAAGCGGTTCCTCTTTCCCTAAAATAAAAGCGGTTCCTCGTTCCCTAAAATAAAAGCGGTTCCTCGTTCCCTATAATATAAGCGGTTCCTCGTTCCCTATAATAAACACAGTTCCTCGTTCCCTATAATAAAAGCGGTTCCTCGTTCCCTATAATATAAGCAGTTCCTCGTTCCCTATAATAAACGCAGTTCCTCGTTCCCTATAATAAAAGCGGTTCCTCGTTCCCTATAATATAAGCGGTTCCTCGTTCCCTGTAATAAACACTGTCCTCTCTCTCTCTCTCTCTCTCTCTCTCTCTCTCTCTCTCTCTGTATCTCTTCTTCCCTTCCAAATACTGAGACTAATCGCAGTTTTAGAAACGATGTAATCGATCATAGCTCAATAAATCATCGGCGAAAGTCAACAGCAACTTCATCATTCCCATGCTGTGGATGGACTACACGATGATGTTGTGATGGATCCGACAATAAATCAAACATAACGACATAAAATCTATGGGTTCTTGACATAGTCTACAAGCGTCTCAACCTTGAGATGAAAACGATCACTTGACCTATAGCAGTGCCAACATTTTCTTGAAAGATTTTCTAAAGTTTGTGACGTCACATGAGACAAAATAAGGAGTCTAAGACGATGATCTACCGCTGTCGTTTGTCCGTTTACTGTCGGTCATCTTTGCCAGCCTTTGAGAAATAGTCTCAAGCCGGTGTGTACAGGTACCAGCAATGTCAAGGACATAATAGAAGGAAAAGGTATGTGTTAGCATTCGGAAAAAAATGACAAATAAACAACAACAGAAAAAAACAAAGAACAATATATGGTCCGAAGCAGAATCGAACCCGTACTCCATGGCACTGCGCCTTGCCAAAAGAAACCGAACGCTTGGTACTCTGCCACTAAGCTAATTAAAAAATTAGCTATTGTGAGCAGTGTCTTACACGAAGGCGTCCCCATGACTATAGCATAGGGTCACAGATCTGAAATAAATTGTATTTCTGTACTTTCCTATTAAGGCAAGTATCTCCCAGTAGGGCTGAATACTTGTGTTGTAGACAAATATTTATTGGACGAAACTGCACGAATAGTAGTTTCCAGTGGTTATATACTGGAGACAAATAATAATAAATAAATATTATTAAATAGGGAAACTTCCGAGGCGATAATAGGAAATCATAGAAGGAAAAGGTATGTGTTAGCACTCGGAAAAAATGACAAATAAACAACAACAGAAAAAAACAAAGAACAATATATGGTCCAAAGCAGGATCGAACCCGTACTCCATGGCACCAAGCCTCCAAGGACATCAAAATAGTATTTCTAGAATGTTCCGTAGAAGTTAAGATTGATAAGACCAAGAAACTACACCAAAACATCAAGGAATCATGAATATTTGAGAGAGTATAAACATTCTCATCAAAGGAATCAAAGAACAATGAAGAACATATACACAACAACAAGCAGTCATAAGTTCTGGAAATCAATTGAGAATGTTTCAACAAATAAAACAGGATGTTAGGTACGGATGTGTACTATCACCACATTTATTTTATATGTATAGTGGGATTATACTGAGATCCATACAGGACATACCTGGAATATCAACCGGTATATCAACAACCTGAGGTATGCTGGAGACATCGTCTGAACCGATAAGAGTGAAAGTGAGCTACAGAAAATGCTTGACATTAAAATAAAGGAAAGTAAAAATAGAGATCTTAGTCTTAACAACAAAAGGGCAGAAGTAATCGTTACAACAAAGGGAGAGAAGTAATCGTTGCAACAAAGGGAGAGAAGTAATCGTTGCAACAAAGGGAGAGAAGTACTCGTTGCAACAAAGAGAGAGAAGTAATCGTTGCAACAAATGGAGAGAGAAGTAATCGTTGCAACAAAGGGAGAGAAGTAATCGTTGCAACAAAGAGAGAGAAGTAATCGTTGCAACAAATGGAGAGAAGTAATCGTTGCAACAAAGGGAGAGAAGTAATCGTTGCAACAAATGGAGAGAGAAGTAATCGTTGCAACAAAGGGAGAGAAGTAATCGTTGCAACAAATGGAGAGAGAAGTAATCGTTGCAACAAAGGGAGAGAAGTAATCGTTGCAACAAAGGGAGAGAAGTAATCGTTACAACAAAGGGAGAGAAGTAATCGTTGCAACAAAGGGAGAGAAGTAATCGTTACAACAAAGGGAGAGAAGTAATCGTTGCAACAAAGGGAGAGAAATAATCGTTACAACAAAGGGAGAGAAGTAATCGTTACAACAAAGGGAGAGAAGTAATCGTTGCAACAAAGGGAGAGAAGTAATCGTTGCAACAAAGGGAGAGAAGTAATCGTTGCAACAAAGGGAGAGAAGTAATCGTTGCAACAAAGGGAGAGAAGTAATCGTTACAACAAAGGGAGAGAAGTAATCGTTGCAACAAAGGGAGAGAAGTAATCGTTGCAACAAAGGGAGAGAAGTAATCGTTGCAACAAATGGAGAGAAGTAATCGTTGCAACAAACGAAGAGAAGTAATCGTTGCAACAAAGGGAGAGAAGTAATCGTTGCAAAAAAGGGAGAGAAGTAATCGTTGCAACAAAGGGAGAGAAGTAATCGTTGCAACAAAGAGAGAGAAGTAATCGTTGCAACAAAGAGAGAGAAGTAATCGTTGCAACAAAGAGAGAGAAGTAATCGTTGCAACAAAGAGAGAGAAGTAATCGTTGCAACAAAGAGAGAGAAGTAATCGTTGCAACAAAGGGAGAGAAGTAATCGTTGCAACAAACGAAGAGAAGTAATCGTTGACAAACAAAGATAAAGACATCTCTTATATTTACAGTTCAGATAAATGGAATGGTGTTAAAAAGAGGTTAATGAGTTTATATAGCTGGAAGGGATGTTAACTTCAGATGGTAGATGTGTAACAGAGATGAAGTGCATAATAGTTCATGTTGTAGATGTGTAACAGAGCTGAAGTGTATAATAGCTCAAGTGGTAGATGTGTAACAGAGCTGAAGTGTATAATAGTTCAGGTTGTAGATGTGTAACAGAGCTGAAGTGTATAATAGCTCAAGTGGTAGATGTTTAACAGAGTTGAAGTGTATAATAGTTCAGGTTGTAGATGTGTAACAGAGCTGAAGTGCATAATAGTTCAGGTTGTAGATGTGTAACAGAGCTGAAGTGTATAATAGCTCAAGTGGTAGATGTGTAACAGAGCTGAAGTGTATAATAGTTCAGGTTGTAGATGTGTAGCAGAGCTGAAGTGTAGAATAGATAAGGTGGTAGATGTGTAACAGAGCTGAAGTGCATAATAGTTCAGGTTGTAGATGTGTAACAGAGCTGAAGTGTATAATAGCTCAAGTGGTAGATGTGTAACAGAGCTGAAGTGTATATTAGTTCAGGTTGTAGATATGTAACAGAGCTGAAGTGTGTCATAGCTCAGGTGGTAGATGTGTAGCAGAGCTGAAGTGTAGAATAGATAAGGTGGTAGATGTGTAACAGTGCGAAAGCGTAGAATAGCTCAAACAAAGAATGTATTCCAAGGAATTAGGAAACTATTTTACAGCTTACTTTTGTCATTGAAATAAAGGAACGTTCTGTGGTGCCAGTCTTGATTGATGGAAGTCAGTCCTGGATAAACGGATGATCAAAAGATAAATAACTCACTGGAGGCAAATAAATGCAGTTTGTCAAAAGAATATTGAGAAAACCATGGACAGCAACAAAATGAACTTAAGTAAGGAGGGCGTGCAACACGAGGTTACAACACGAGGCTACAACACGAGGTTACAACACGAGACTACAACACGAGGTTACAACACGAGACTACAACACGAGGTTACAACACGAGGTTACAACAGGAGGTTACAACAGGAGGCTACAACACGAGGTTACAATAGGAGGCTACAACACGAGGTTACAACACGAGACTACAACACGAGGTTACAACAGGAGGTTACAACAGGAGGCTACAACACGAGGTTACAACAGGAGGCTACAACACGAGGTTACAACACAAGGTTACAACAGGAGGTTACAACAGGAGGCTACAACACGAGGTTACAACACGAGGTTACAACAGGAGGCTACAACACGAGGTTACAACAGGAGACTACAACACGAGGTTACAACACGAGGTTACAACAGGAGGTTACAACAGGAGGCTACAACACGAGGTTACAACAGGAGGCTACAACACGAGGTTACAACACGAGACTACAACACGAGGTTACAACAGGAGGCTACAACACGAGGTTACAACAGGAGGCTACAACACGAGGTTACAACACGAGGTTACAACAGGAGGCTACAACACGAGGTTACAACAGGAGGCTACAACACGAGGTTACAACACAAGGTTACAACAGGAGGTTACAACAGGAAGCTACAACACGAGGTTACAACACGAGGTTACAACAGGAGGCTACAACACAAGGCTGCAACACGAGGTTACAACACGAGGCTACAACACGAGGTTACAACATGAGGTTACAACACGAGGTTACAACAGGAGGTTACAACACGAGGTTACAACACGAGGATACAACACGAGGCTACAACACGAGGTTACAACACGAGGTTAAAACACGAGGTTACAACAGGAGGCTACAACACGAGGTTACAACACAAGGTTACAACACGAGGTTACAACACGAGGTTACAACAGGAGGCTACAACACGAGGTTACAACAGGAGGCTACAACACGAGGTTACAACAGGAGGCTACAACACGAGGTTACAACAGGAGGCTACAACACGAGGTTACAACAGGAGGCTACAACACGAGGTTACAACACGAGGTTACAACACGAGGTTACAACAGGAGGCTACAACACGAGGTTACAACACGAGGTTACAACACGAGGCTACAACACGAGGTTACAACACGAGACTACAACACGAGGTTACAACACGAGACTACAACACGAGGTTACAACACGAGGTTACAACAGGAGGTTACAACAGGAGGCTACAACACGAGGTTACAATAGGAGGCTACAACACGAGGTTACAACACGAGACTACAACACGAGGTTACAACAGGTGGTTACAACAGGAGGCTACAACACGAGGTTACAAAAGGAGGCTACAACACGAGGTTACAACACAAGGTTACAACAGGAGGTTACAACAGGAGGCTACAACACGAGGTTACAACACGAGGTTACAACAGGAGGCTACAACACAAGGCTGCAACACGAGGTTACAACACGAGGCTACAACACGAGGTTACAACACGAGGTTACAACAGGAGGCTACAACACGAGGTTACAACAGGAGGCTACAACACGAGGTTACAACACAAGGTTACAACAGGAGGTTACAACAGGAGGCTACAACACGAGGTTACAACACGAGGTTACAACAGGAGGCTACAACACAAGGCTGCAACACGAGGCTACAACACGAGGCTACAACACGAGGTTACAACACGAGGTTACAACACGAGGTTACAACACGAGGTTACAACAGGAGGTTACAACACGAGGTTACAACACGAGGTTACAACACGAGGCTACAACACGAGGTTACAACACGAGGTTAAAACACGAGGTTACAACAGGAGGCTACAACACGAGGTTACAACACGAGGTTACAACACGAGGTTACAACACGAGGTTACAACAGGAGGCTACAACACGAGGTTACAACAGGAGGCTACAACACGAGGTTACAACAGGAGGCTACAACACGAGGTTACAACAGGAGGCTACAACACGAGGTTACAACAGGAGGCTACAACACGAGGTTACAACACAAGGTTACAACAGGAGGTTACAACAGGAGGCTACAACACGAGGTTACAACACGAGGTTACAACAGGAGGCTACAACACAAGGCTGCAACACGAGGTTACAACACGAGTCTACAACACGAGGTTACAACACGAGGTTACAACAGGAGGCTACAACACGAGGTTACAACAGGAGGCTACAACACGAGGTTACAACACAAGGTTACAACAGGAGGTTACAACAGGAGGCTACAACACGAGGTTACAACACGAGGTTACAACAGGAGGCTACAACACAAGGCTGCAACACGAGGTTACAACACGAGGCTACAACACGAGGTTACAACACGAGGTTACAACACGAGGTTACAACACGAGGTTACAACAGGAGGTTACAACACGAGGTTACAACACGAGGTTACAACACGAGGCTACAACACGAGGTTACAACACGAGGTTAAAACACGAGGTTACAACAGGAGGCTACAACACGAGGTTACAACACGAGGTTACAACACGAGGTTACAACACGAGGTTACAACAGGAGGCTACAACACGAGGTTACAACAGGAGGCTACAACACGAGGTTACAACAGGAGGCTACAACACGAGGTTACAACAGGAGGCTACAACACGAGGTTACAACAGGAGGCTACAACACGAGGTTACAACACAAGGTTACAACAGGAGGTTACAACAGGAGGCTACAACACGAGGTTACAACACGAGGTTACAACAGGAGGCTACAACACATGGCTGCAACACGAGGTTACAACACGAGGCTACAACACGAGGTTACAACACGAGGTTACAACAGGAGGCTACAACACGAGGTTACAACAGGAGGCTACAACACGAGGTTACAACACAAGGTTACAACAGGAGGTTACAACAGGAGGCTACAACACGAGGTTACAACACGAGGTTACAACAGGAGGCTACAACACAAGGCTGCAACACGAGGTTACAACACGAGGCTACAACACGAGGTTACAACACGAGGTTACAACACGAGGTTACAACAGGAGGTTACAACACGAGGTTACAACACGAGGCTACAACACGAGGTTACAACACGAGGTTAAAACACGAGGTTACAACAGGAGGCTACAACACGAGGTTACAACACGAGGTTACAACACGAGGTTACAACACGAGGTTACAACAGGAGGCTACAACACGAGGTTACAACAGGAGGCTACAACACGAGGTTACAACAGGAGGCTACAACACGAGGTTACAACAGGAGGCTACAACACGAGGTTACAACAGGAGGCTACAACACGAGGTTACAACACGAGGTTACAACACGAGGTTACAACAGGAGGCTACAACACGAGGTTACAACACGAGGTTACAACACGAGGCTACAACACGAGGTTACAACACGAGGTTACAACACGAGGTTACAACAGGAGGTTACAACACGAGGTTACAACACGAGGTTACAACAGGAGGCTACAACACGAGGTTACAACAGGAGGTTACAACACAAGGCTACAATACACTGAAGTAGGGATGACGCACAACACGAGACTACAACCACAAGAAAACTTTACTTCAACAACAGAATAAATCAATCATCATCTTGTTTACAACATGCGGCAAAAAATCACAAATAATCAACACCAGAAAATAAAAACAAAGAACAATAGACGGTCCGAAGCAGGATCAAACCCATACTCCTCGCCCCAGCGCCTTGCCACGAGAACCAAACGCTAGAACACACGACCAACTCAGCTACCTAATAACATAGAGCTACGAACACATCGCGGGAATAAATTGTGTATCTGTATTTTCCTGTTAAGACAAGCATCTTCCGGATAGGGTAGCGCTGAATACTTGCGTTGCAGATAGTTTTAGGACGAAACACCACAAACAGAACCTTCGTTCTCCTGGTTTTGAGCCCGACAGATTATTCACCCGACCAGCTGCTATTCGCCGTCTATGACATTGAAATCACATTACCCTGTTCTAACCGTCCATAATAATGCAATCACAATAAATGTCTTCCGGCAGATATTTACCATTTAATATGAACCACGCGCCCTGGCCGTCCATGACGAAGTAAAGACACGGACAACAATTTCTGGCCCCTTTGCTGACGCTGTTACCCAGCAGCACGGTTTGCCAACACCGCTGGAAGCTTGCCAGTTGTTCTCTTTCATTTAGCTCTTTGTTGCGATATCGGCATTTCCACAAACGCAATTTAAAAAACGGGCCAAAATTAATTTTGCATTCCAAAGTGGCAAGTATTCTGTGATGAGAACTGACGGCTCATTGTTTGTGTGTCTGGCCAGGGAGTCATGGTATAGTGGGCGTGTCTTTAGAGAATATTAGAACTGCTGCCAGCAGATCGTGTGTCCCCGCATTATGCAGGTTCAGATGTTTTAACGAGACTAGTGCGTGCCAAGGGCAGCTCTTCTCACCGTTGTTTAGGTCACGAGTCACGTGTTTGATCAGACCCGACTTGTTTTCGATCGACGCGGCTGAAGTAATGAGTTTCCGATCATTTTCTGGTGGGTAGTAAATAGATGACGTAAGTTGCCACCAAACTGCTGGTCAGAATAACAAGCACAGTAGCTATTACAATAAGAGGCATCCTTGAGAAGTGAAGGGAATACAGCATAGAACTGAATACATGCTTCACAAAGGGATGAGGCAGGGATTCGTCCTCCTTACATAACTGTTCAACATCTATGCTGAGAACATCATGAGAAATGTCAGAAATGATGAGAAATTTGTGAAGTTCAACCGTTACACAATATATGGCAACATAATTCCAGAACTCAGATACGCTGATGACACAGTCCATCTCTCAAACAGTGCAGAAGGATTAAAAGAGATAAATTAGTGTGTTAAAAGACACAGTGAAGAGCAAAACCTCTATCTAAACACACAGAAAACTAAAATAATGTCCATTGACAAAACAAAAAGCCAAATCAAAATCATCATCAACAGTGAAGAACTTGAAATTGTAACAAACTAGGAATATCTGGGATCTGTGGTAACTAACAATGGAGACTGTCAGAAAGAGATCTGTAGTAACTAACAATGGGGACTGTCAGAAAGAGATCTGTAGTAACTAACAATAGAGACTGTCAGAAAGAGATCTGTAGTAACTAACAATGGAGACTGTCAGAAAGAGATCTGTAGTAACTAACAATAGAGACTGTCAGAAAAAGATCTGTAGTAACTAACAATGGGGACTGTTAGAAAGAGATCTGTAGTAACTAACAATAGAGACTGTCAGAAAGAGATCTGTAGTAACTAACAATGGAGACTGTCAGATAGAGATCTGTAGTAACTAATAATGGAGACTGTCAGAAAGAGATCAGTAGTAACTAACAATGGAGACTGTCAGAAAGAGATCAGTAGTAACTAACAATAGAGACTGTCAGAAAGAGATCAGTAGTAACTAACAATGGAGACTGTCAGAAAGAGATCAGTAGTAACTAACAATGGAGACTGTCAGATAGAGATCTGTAGTAACTAATAATGGAGACTGTCAGAAAGAGATCAGTAGTAACTAACAATGGAGACTGTCAGAAAGAGATCTGTAGTAACTAACAATGGAGACTGTCAGAAAGAGATCTGTAGTAACTAACAATGAAGACTGCCAGATAGAGATCTGTAGTAACTAACAATGGAGACTGGCAGAAAGAGATCTGTGGTAACTAACAATGGAGACTGCCAGAAAGAGATCTGTAGTAACTAACAATGGAGACTGTCAGAAAGAGATCTGTAGTAACTAACAATGGAGACTGACAGAAAGAGATCTGTAGTAACTAACAATGGAGACTGTCAGAAAGAGATCTGTAGTAACTAACAATGGAGACTGTCAGAAAGAGATCTGTAGTAACTAACAATAGAGACTGACAGAAAGAGATCTGTAGTAACTAACAATAGAGACTGTCAGAAAGAGATCTGTAGTAACTAACAATGGAGTCTGTCAGAAAGAGATCTGTAGTAACTAACAATGGAGACTGTCAGAAAGAGATCTGTAGTAACTAACAATGAAGACTGCCAGATAGAGATCTGTAGTAACTAACAATGGAGACTGGCAGAAAGAGATCTGTGGTAACTAACAATGGAGACTGCCAGAAAGAGATCTGTAGTAACTAACAATGGAGACTGTCAGAAAGAGATCTGTAGTAACTAACAATGGAGACTGACAGAAAGAGATCTGTAGTAACTAACAATAGAGACTGTCAGAAAGAGATCTGTAGTAACTAACAATAGAGACTGACAGAAAGAGATCTGTAGTAACTAACAAGAGAGACTGTCAGAAAGAGATCTGTAGTAACTAACAATGGAGTCTGTCAGAAAGAGATCTGTAGTAACTAACAATGGAGACTGTCAGAAAGAGATCTGTAGTAACTAAAAATGGAGACTGTCAGAAAGAGATCTGTAGTAACTAACAATGGAGACTGTCAGAAAGAGATCTGTAGTAACTAACAATGGAGACTGTCAGAAAGAGATCTGTAGTAACTAACAATAGAGACTGACAGAAAGAGATCTGTAGTAACTAACAATAGAGACTGTCAGAAAGAGATCTGTAGTAACTAACAATGGAGACTGTCAGAAAGAGATCTGTAGTAACTAACAATGGAGACTGTCAGAAAGAGATCTGTAGTAACTAACAATGGAGACTGTCAGAAAGAGATCTGTAGTAACTAACAATGGATACTGTCAGAAAGAGATCTGTAGTAACTAACAATGGAGACTGTCAGAAAGAGATCTGTAGTAACTAACAATGGAGACTGTCGGGAAGAGATCTGTAGTAACTAACAATGGAGACTGCCAAAAAGAGATCTGTGGTAACTAACAATGGAGACTGTCGGGAAGAGATCTGTAGTAACTAACAATGGATACTGTCGGGAAGAGATCTGTAGTAACTAACAATGGAGACTGTCAGAAAGAGATCTGTAGTAACTAACAATGGAGACTGTCAGAAAGAGATCTGTAGTAACTAACAATGGAGACTGTCAGAAAGAGATCTGTAGTAACTAACAATGGAGACTGTCAGAAAGAGATCTGTAGTAACTAACAATGGAGACTGTCAGAAAGAGATCTGTAGTAACTAACAATGGGGACTGTCAGAAAGAGATCTGTAGTAACTAACAATAGAGACTGTCAGAAAGAGATCTGTAGTAACTAACAATAGAGACTGTCAGAAAGAGATCTGTAGTAACTAACAATGGGGACTGTCAGAAAGAGATCTGTAGTAACTAACAATAGAGACTGTCAGAAAGAGATCTGTAGTAACTAACAATGGAGACTGTCAGAAAGAGATCTGTAGTAACTAACAATAGAGACTGTCAGAAAGAGATCTGTAGTAACTAACAATGGAGACTGTCAGAAAGAGATCTGTAGTAACTAACAATGGAGACTGTCAGAAAGAGATCTGTAGTAACTAACAATGGGGACTGTCAGAAAGAGATCTGTAGTAACTAACAATAGAGACTGTCAGAAAGAGATATGTAGTAACTAACAATGGAGACTGTCAGAAAGAGATCTGTAGTAACTAACAATAGAGACTGTCAGAAAAGATCTGTAGTAACTAACAATGGGGACTGTTAGAAAGAGATCTGTAGTAACTAACAAAAGAGACTGTCAGAAAGAGATCAGTAGTAACTAACAATGGAGACTGTCAGAAAGAGATCAGTAGTAACTAACAATGGAGACTGTCAGAAAGAGATCAGTAGTAACTAACAATGGAGACTGTCAGATAGAGATCTGTAGTAACTAATAATGGAGACTGTCAGAAAGAGATCAGTAGTAACTAACAATAGAGACTGTCAGAAAGAGATCAGTAGTAACTAACAATAGAGACTGTCAGAAAGAGATCAGTAGTAACTAACAATGGAGACTGTCAGAAAGAGATCAGTAGTAACTAACAATGGAGACTGTCAGAAAGAGATCAGTAGTAACTAACAATGGAGACTGTCAGATAGAGATCTGTAGTAACTAATAATGGAGACTGTCAGAAAGAGATCAGTAGTAACTAACAATGGAGACTGTCAGATAGAGATCTGTAGTAACTAACAATGGAGACTGTCAGAAAGAGATCTGTAGTAACTAACAATGGAGACTGTCAGAAAGAGATCTGCAGTACCTAACAATGGAGACTGTCAGAAAGAGATCCGTAGTAACTAACAATGGAGACTGCCAGATAGAGATCTGTAGTAACTAACAGTGGAGACTGCCAGAAAGAGATCTGTAGTAACTAACAATGGAGACTGTCAGAAAGAGATCTGTAGTAACTAACAATGGATACTGTCAGAAAGAGATCTGTAGTAACTAACAATGGAGACTGCCAGATAGAGATCTGTAGTAACTAACAATGGAGACTGTCAGAAAGCGATCTGTAGTAACTAACAATGGAGACTGTCAGAAAGAGATCTCTAGTAACTAACAATGGAGACTGCCAGATAGAGATCTGTAGTAACTAACAATGGAGACTGTCAGAAAGAGATCTGTAGTAACTAACAATGGAGACTGTCAGAAAGAGATCTGTAGTAACTAACAATGGAGACTTTCAGATAGAGATCTGTAGTAACTAACAATGGAGACTGTCAGAAAGAGATCTGTAGTAACTAACAATGGAGACTGTCAGAAAGAGATCTGTAGTAACTAACAATGGAGACTGTCAGAAAGAGATCTGTAGTAACTAACAATGGAGACTGCCAGATAGAGATCTGTTGTAACTAACAGTGGAGACTGGCAGAAAGAGATCTGTAGTAACTAACAATGGAGACTGTCAGAAAGAGATCTGTAGTAACTAACAATGGAGACTGTCAGAAAGAGATCTGTAGTAACTAACAATGGAGACTGCCAGATAGAGATCTGTAATAACTAACAATGGAGACTGTCAGAAAGAGATCTGTAGTAACTAACAATGGAGACTGTCAGAAAGAGATCTGTTGTAACTAACAATGGAGACTGCCAGATAGAGATCTGTAGTAACTAACAATGGAGACTGACAGAAAGAGATCTGTAGTAACTAGCAATGGAGACTGTCAGAAAGAGATCTGTAGTAACTAACAATGGAGACTGTCAGAAAGAGATCTGTAGTAACTAACAATGAAGACTGACAGAAAGAGATCTGTAGTAACTAACAATGGAGACTGTCAGAAAGAGATCTGTAGTAACTAACAATGAAGACTGCCAGATAGAGATCTGTAGTAACTAACAATGTCAGAAAGAGATCTGTAGTAACTAACAATGGAGACTGTCAGAAAGAGATCTGTAGTAACTATCAATGGAGACTGTCAGAAAGAGATCTGTAGTAACTAACAATGGAGACTGGCAGAAAGAGATCTGTAGTAACTAACAATGGAGACTGTCAGAAAAAGATCTGTAGTAACTAACAATGGAGACTGTCAGAAAGAGATCTGTAGTAACTAACCCGTGCTGCTTAATTTCCCAGAAAAAAATCCGGTACCATTTAAGGCTGGGTGAACCCGGAAGCCGTCGGTTGGGATCGAACCCTACCCCTTGTCCGTGGTAGTCCAGTTTACTAACCACTGAGCTATCGCGGCTCCCCAACCTAATAAAACTAGGAAAAATACCTCTACTAGACGTACAATCTTACATATATCTGGTCAGTAATATAGATAAAGAGGGAGGAACAGAAAATGATACCAAAATAAGGATATCAAAAGCAAGAGGAGCTTTCATTGCACTGGGAAACATATGGAAATCCAAAGAAATTCGGTTAAATACAAAAATAAAAATGTTCAACTCAAATGTTAAGTCGGTCCTATTATATGGCTGTGAAACATGGAGAACAGCAAAATTGACAATCACGAAGATACAGACTTTCATTAATGGATGCTTACGCAGAATAAAAGGATGGAAATGGCAGGACAAAATCACTAACATAGAATTATGGAAATGTACCAGTCAAATACCAGTGGATAAAAAGCTACAGCGAAGACGATGGCGCTGGATAGGACACACACTACGGAAGCCAACTGAGAGTATTGCACAACAGGCCCTTTTTTGGAATACCCAGGGGAAAAGACAAAGAGGAATTTCAAGGAATTCTTGGTGAAGACAGATAGAAGCAGAGGTGAAGATAATGGGGAAGACATGGAATGATCTTAAAAAAGTGGCAAAAAACAGAATGACTTTGAGAATGTTTGTTGAAGACCTATGCTCCACAGGGAGCTATAAAGGTAGAAGAAGAAGAAGAGACTGGGCCAAGATCGGACGGTGATACTGAGTTCGTGCACTGTGTCTCATGTCCCTCTTTCATCTCACATGTCCCTCTTTCATCCATCCTTTCATCTCACATATCCCTCTTTCATCCATCCTTTCATTTCACATGTCCCTCTTTCATCTATTCTTTCATCTCACAACTCCCTCTTTTATCCATTCTTTCATCTCACAACTCCCTCTTTTATCCATTCTTTCATCTCACAACTCCCTCTTTCATCCATTCTTTCATCTCACAACTCCCTCTTTCATCCATTCTTTCATCTTACATCTCCCTATTTTATCCATCCTTTCATCTCACAACTCCCTCTTTCATCTATTCTTTCATCTCACAACTCCCTCTTTCATCCATTTCTTTCATCTCACAACTCCCTCTTTCATCCATTCTTTCATCTCACATATCCCTCTTTCATCCATTCTTTCATCTCACATATCCCTCTTTCATCCATCCTTTCATCTCACATGTCCCTCTTTCATCATCCATCCTTTCATCTCACATATCCCTCTTTCATCCATCCTTTCATCTCACATGTCCCTCTTTCATCATCCATCCTTTCATCTCACAACTCCCTCTTTCATCCATTCTTTCATCTCACATGTCCCTCTTTCATCCATTCTTTCATTTCACATGTCCCTCTTTCATCATCCATCCTTTCATCTCACATATCCCTCTTTCATCCATCCTTTCATCTCACATGTCCCTTTTTCATCCATCCTTTCATCTCACATATCCCTCTTTCATCCATCCTTTCATCTCACATATCCCTCTTTCATCCATCCTTTCATCTCACATATCCCTCTTTCATCCATCCTTTCATCTCACATATCCCTCTTTCATCCATACTTTCATCTCACATATCCCTCTTTCATCCATTCTTTCATCTCACATATCCCTCTTTCATCCATCCTTTCATCTCACATGTCCCTCTTTCATCATCCATCCTTTCATCTCACATATCCCTCTTTCATCCATCATTTCATTTCACATGTCCCTCTTTCATCATCCATCCTTTCATCTCACATATACCTCTTTCATCCATCCTTTCATCTCACATATCCCTCTTTCATCATCCATCCTTTCATCTCACATATCCCTTTTTCATCCATCCTTTCATCTCACATGTCCCTCTTTCATCCGTCCTTTCATCTCACAACTCCCTCTTTCATCCATTCTTTCATCTCACAACTCCCTCTTTTATCCATTCTTTCATCTCACAACTCCTTCTTTCATCCATTCTTTCATCTCACAACTCCCTCTTTTATCCATCTTTTCATCTCACATGTCCCTCTTTCATCCATCCTTTCATCTCATTTGTCCCTCTTTCATCCATCCTTTCATCTCACATGTCCCTCTTTCATCTATTCTTTCATCTCACAACTCCCTCTTTTATCCATTCTTTCATCTCACAACTCCCTCTTTCATCCATTCTTTCATCTCACAACTCCCTCTTTCATCCATTCTTTCATCTTACATCTCCCTATTTTATCCATTTTTTCATCTCACAACTCCTTTCATCCATCCTTTCATCTCACATGTCCCTCTTTCATCCATCCTTTCATCTCACATGTCCCTCTTTCATCTCACAACTCCCTCTTTTATCCATTCTTTCATCTCACAACTCCCTTTTTCATCCTTTCTTTCATCTCACAGCTCCCTCTCTCATCCATCCTTTCATCTCACAACTCCTTCTTTCATGATGTTGCTGACAGTATCTATCTATGACCTAAATGAAAATAAACGAACGGACACAAACGTCACTCTAATTTCTTGAGGCCGTTGTGAAGATCGGAGCACATCTGTTGATATCAAGTAAATGTTTCAATTTCATTTCAATCACAAACGTTGCAATAAAGACTTTACATTGTACCAGCTTTAGTCTGCAGCTTTCACTTTTTAAATTGAGAATGACAGCTTCTGTTATGTTGAAAATATAACACATTTTCCATATTTCTTTCCCTGGCAACTCATATTTGAATTGTTTGGCCAAATTGTGTAAAAATGACAATCTGGCAACCTCGGTGTGCCACCGTGGCACACAACTGGCTACTTTCTGTTATATTTGAAGTAGCAACAGCTTCGCTCGGCATCTGTGCCCGTGACATGGCTTCCTGCTGCTTTCACAGATTTACAATAGAATATTTCAGTGAAGCCGATATCTTCTAACTCAAATCAGCTCAAGAGATTATCGTGATCCCTTGTAAGATTGATGGAATGAGAGTCGAGCAAAAATCCTTGTGTAATTACCTTCTAATTCGCTATCAATCATACATGTATTTTCACGGTAATCATATTAAAAAAGAAAAGTATTGAACATTTGAAACAATAACAATCATGGAGATCCTTCAGACGCCGATGTTATTTGTTTATTTCCGTTCTCTAACTTCACATCTCCAGCCAAGTCCCGAGGGACTGAATCTTGTGTGAATATCACTTTTTCCTATTTTTCCCACTGGCAGCTGTTTACTGGGGTGTCCCCCGCCATACAGGCAGGTGTTCTGCAACTTCACATCTCCAGCCAAGTTCCGAGGGACTGAATCTTGTGTGAATATCACTTTTTCCTATTTTTCCCACTGGCAGCTGTTTACTGGGGTGTCCCCCGCCATACAGGCAGGTGTTCTCCAACTTCACATCTCCAGCCAAGTCCCGAGGGACTGAATCTTGTGTGAATATCACTTTTTCCTATTTTTCCCACTGGCAGCTGTTTACTGGGGTGTCCCCCGCCATACAGGCAGATGTTCTCCAACTTCAGAGGTACTCTCATATTTTTATTGTCGAGTTTTACCGCTTTGGGGAGATGTTTCTCCTTATTTATTTTACTCGGTCAGCGACTATTTTTCCCCTACTCTTTTCGATTTTTTTAACTTCTAAGGGTTCTTTAACGTGCTCAGAATGCACACGGGACCTCCTGTTATTTGCCATTTTCCGAAAGGGCTAGGTCTCGGATGTTACTACCTAGAGACCAGGCGAGGGTAAAGTCACGGATTTGATAAAACAAAAAAAGTCCACCGCCTGTTGTGGGAATCGAACCCATGACTTTTCTGTCCATAGGCCGACTCCTTACCTCTAGACCACCCAGCATCCAGTACGAATGAAACTCTTGAAGAAATGAGCATGAATTCCTATACTTTATGTTTCCCTCATTCAACTCAGCAGTTTTGTCTTCTTTTATTTCACTATTAAAAGAGGAAAGTGCAGAAACATTGTCTGCACTTTGACCTCACACTGCCTGGTACATGCAGAGGAGTTTAACACAGTAGGTTTACGATTACAATGTGTAGGAACAGCCGCCACAGCGGTGGAGTGTCCACATACAAAGTTTAGCTTCTCCTGGACGTTTAACCTTCACCTTCTCCAGCAAAACTCGGGAAGTTAGAAAGTAAAAACATTTGCAACTTACCACGTCACCATCCCTGGTGTAAATGCCAAGGGCTAGAGTAAAACCTATGACATTACATCAACATTACCCTCAACTTTCTACTCGCCTATTGTCAGACCTATGATATTCCATCAACATTACCCTCAACTTTCTACTCGCCTATTGTCAGACCTATGACATTCCATCAACATTACCCTCAACAGGGGGCCTCGGTAGCCTAGTTGGGAAAACCACCCGACTAGACTACCGACGTTCGGACAACCCGTGTTCAATTCCCGCTGGGAGCAGTGTGAATTGTACTCGTGGTTGGAATAAAAAAAAAAAAAAAATACCCCCACGGTCGACCCAGCCGTTGGCAGAAATGGGTACCAGGGTATATTATCCTGGGAAGGTGAGGAATGTCGCTTCGCATCTGAGTTTCGATGATTGAGGCTACACTATACAGAAATATCCGAACATTTCTGGATAGGCGGCCGAGCACATATGGGTATATACTCGCGTGCTAAGACGCCGGTTCAAGTCTCGTACTTTACCTTTACCTTTACCTTACCCTCAACATTCTACTCGCCTATTGTCAAACCTATGACATTACATCAACATTAGCTTTCATTTTCTGCTCGCCTATTTCAGTTATGCTTTTTGGATATTGTTTCCACTTATGAGCTTTAATTGCTTTTTACTTTCCCTAAAAAAGTCTTTTACATTCTTCTGAGTTTCTTTATGCATGCTCTCTTTATAGTCGCATATTATTCTCTATAATCCTGCAAATTCTGTTTGCTTATTTCTTTGACTTAATTCTCCATCCTCTTGTATTTGTTCTCTTATTTTATGAGTTAATTCTAGGTTCATTTTAATTTCCATCAGTTAATTCTAAGTTTAGTTGTATCTTTTTGCTTATATCCGTGAGTTAACTCTAAGTTTAGTTGTATCTTTTTGCTTATATCCGTGAGTTAACTCTAAGTTTAGTTGTATCTTTTTGCTTACATCCGTGAGTTAACTCTAAGTTTAGTTGTATCTTTTTGCTTATATCCGTGAGTTAACTCTAAGTTTATTGATGTCTTTTTGCTTATTTCCATGAGTTAACTCTAAGTTTAGTTGTATCTTTTTGCTTATATCCGTGAGTTAACTCTAAGTTTAGTTGTATCTTTTTGCTTATATCCGTGAGTTAACTCTAAGTTTATTGATATCTTTTTGCTTATTTCCATGAGGTAACTCTAAGTTTAGTTGTATCTTTTTGCTTATATCCGTGAGTTAACTCTAAGTTTATGTGTGTCTTTGTGTTTATTTCCATGAGGTAAATCTCCAATTACAATGTTTATTTCCAGAACCTAGTACTACACAAAGTGGTATTCATATTTCCATAAGTCTCCAACTAATGAACTATAGAACATATCAAAC
Organism: Megaustenia siamemsis; assembly: GCA_032433765.1. Taxonomy (NCBI): domain Eukaryota; kingdom Metazoa; phylum Mollusca; class Gastropoda; order Stylommatophora; family Ariophantidae; genus Megaustenia; species Megaustenia siamemsis. The sequence goes on along the minus strand of JAVIAB010000051.1, from coordinate 5,883,554 downwards.
TATCTGCGATCTTTCTACAATAAACAAGTGCTTGCTTCTTATTCCCCAGATATAGTTCTATGTAGATAGTTTTCTCTTCCAATCGCATTCAAAGTCACGCCCAGGAAATTCTGGCTCTCTAGCCCACTCAGCTACAAATGCACCATCTATTTTAACGTCAATTTTCAAGACTTTAAAAATGAGTAAAAATTTGGAAAATTGTCTCGAGGTAAAAAAAAATGCAAATTGTTTATAAATCGCTAAGGAGACACAGAACTTATCTATAGAGGTCATGGATTGAGTTCGATCACAGAACTTATCTATAGAGGTCATGGATTGAGTTCGATCACATAACTTATCTATAGAGGTCATGGATTGAGTTCGATCATAGAACTTATCTATAGAGGTCATGGATTGAGTTCGATCATAGAACTTATCTATAGAGGTCATGGATTGAGTTCGATCATAGAACTTATCTATAGAGGTCATGGATTGAGTTCGATCATAGAACTTATCTATAGAGGTCATGGATTGAGTTCGATCATAGAACTTATCTATAGAGGTCATGGATTGAGTTCGATCATAGAACTTATCTATGGAGGTCATGGATTGAGTTCGATCATAGAACTTATCTATAGAGGTCATGGATTGAGTTCGATCATGATCGATGGCTTTTAGCTTTAACCAGCCTCAATTTGGTATCAGGTGTTTCTGGAGAAACACGGCACTGGTGTAATGCTGATCATGTTACTCATAAATTCGCCAATAAGATGTCCGTAATATACGGCAATAGCGTCACATTATTTCTAGGTCAGTGGACATGGCAGAGTTATTCTTTCTTCGTCTCAGTAATCGTAGTGCATACTCTAGTAGTGCATCTAGTCGTAGTGCATACTCTAGTAGTGCATCTAGTCGTAGTGCACCTAGTCGTAGTGCATCTAGTCGTAATGCACCTAGTCGTAGTGCACCTAGTCGTAGTGCATCTAGTCGTAGTGCACCTAGTCGTAGTGCATCTAGTCGTAGTGAATCTAATCGTAGTGCACCTAGTCGTAGTGCATCTAGTCGTAGTGCATCTAGTCATAGTACATTCTGTAGTAGTGTATCTAGTCATAGTGATTTCTGTAGTAGTGCATCTAGTCGTAGTGCATTCTTTAGTAGTACATCTAGTCGTAGTGCATCTAGTCGTAGTGCACCTAGTCGTAGCATATTCTGTAGTAGTGCATCTAGTTGTAGTGCATTCTGTAGTAGTGCATCTAGTCGTAGTGCATTCTGTAGTAGTGCATCTAGTCGTAGCCCATTCTGTAGTAGTGCATCTAGTCGTAGTGCATTCTGTAGTAGTGCATCTAGTCGTAGTGCTTCTGTAGTAGTGCATCTAGTCGTAGTGCATCTAGTCGTAGTGCACCTAGTCGTAGCATATTCTGTAGTAGTGCATCTAGTTGTAGTGCATTCTGTAGTAATGCATCTAGTCTTAGTGCATCAAGTCGTAGTGCATTCTGTAGTAGTGCATCTAGTCGTAATGCATCTAGTAGTAGTGCATTCTGCAGTAGTGCATCTAGTCATAGTGCATCTAGTCGTAGTGCATCTTGTCGTAGTGTATCTATTCGTAGTGCATCTAGTCGTAGTATATTCTGTAGTAGTGTATCTAGTTGTAGTGTATTCTGTAGTAATGCATCTAGTCTCAATGCATCTAGTCGTAGTGCATACTCTAGTAGTGCATCTAGTCGTAGTGTATACTCTAGTAGTGCATCTAGTCGTAGTACATCTAGTCGTAGTGCATCTAGTCGTAGTGTATATTCTAGTAGTGCATCTAGTCGTAGTACATCTAGTCGAAGTGCATCTAGTCGTAGTGCATCTAGTCGTAGTGTATACTCTAGTAGTGCATGTAGTCGTAGTGCATCTAGTCGTAGTGTATACTCTAGTAGTGCATCAAGTCGTAGTACATCTAGTCGTAGTACATCTAGTCGTAGTGCATCTAGTCGTAGTGTATCTAGTCGTAGTGTATACTCTAGTAGTGCATCTAGTCGTAGTGCATCTAGTCGTAGTGTATACTCTAGTAGTGCATCTAGTCGTAGTGCATCTAGACGTAGTGTATACTCTAGTAGTGCATCTAGTCGTAGTGCATCTAGACGTAGTGTATACTCTAGTAGTGTATCTAGTCGTAGTGCATACTCTAGTAGTGCATCTAGTCGTAGTACATCTAGTCGTAGTACATCTAGTCGTAATGCATCTAGTCGTAGTACATCTAGTCGTAGTACATCTAGTCGTAGTGTATACTCTAGTAGTGCATCTAGTCGTAGTGTATTGAAATGACGTGAATTAATCACAACTGGAATGAAAGACGAACTGTGATGACAGCAGTAGCCCATGGGTCAGCTCATAAAATAGTGCTCCGGAGAAGGAGGGAAAGTGAAAAGAAGGACAGAAGAACGTACAAACCTGAGAAGATTCGCAAAGAATTGAAACATGGAGGAATAATAAGTTAAAGACAGAGAAACGTGTGACGTCAAGGATAGACAGAAACAGACAGAAGTGTTAGACATTATAGTGAAGGAAAGCAAAACAAAAGGACTCAGCCTTAATTGCAAAAAAAAAAAAAAAAAAAAACAGAAGTAATTGTAGCAACAAAGAAAAAGACATCACCACAATAAAGACAAGTGGAACAATATTAAAACAGGAAAATGAATTTAAATATCTGGGAACAATGTTAACCTCGGGTGGTAGATGTACAACAGTTAAGATGCAGAATGGCTCAGGCAAAATCAGCTTTCCAAAAAACAAGGAAGATACTGTGCAATCAATTTTTGAGAATAGAAACAAGAAAACGATTTCTTAAATATTATGTAGAGCCAGTCTTGACATATGGATGTGAATCATAGACAATAGAACAACCGGGAAGAAAATCACTGGATGCTGTAGAATTGTGGTTTTACAGAAGAATGTTGAGAATACCTTGGACATCTAAGAAGAGTAATGAAAACTTTTTGAAAGAGGCCAAAGCAAAGAGAGAGCTCATTTCCAATATTAGGAAGAAACAATCATCAGTTTTCGACCATGTAATGTGAAGAGAACAGCTGGAATTTATTGTAACAACTGGGAAAATAGAGGGACGAAGAGATAGAGGGACGAAGAGATAGGGGGAAGCAAAGAGGTAAAGATACTAGGCCGCATAAGAGAATGGCTTGGCAGAAGGTTAACAACAGAAATGATAAATAACTGTCGAGATCGAAGGTTGTGGAGAGACATGATCACCTACGCCAGCACTTGGTGGATTAAATAATTGGACGATCAACATGTTCGGGAGGACGTGAACTTCAGGTCAATATGGCGGACAACTTGATGTTGTCCATCTTTTGCTTGACTAGTCATCCATTTTCTTTCTTTTTAGTTTAGAAAAAAAGGGGGGGGGGCGGATAGTTCTGGAGAGTTATATGGTCAGAACTACGCTAGGCTGTATTCCCCCTCCTTTAAAAAAAAAACTCTCTGCTGGTCATTTATGGTTGGGTGGATGCGGAAGTCGACGGATTAAGGTGGAGAAACTGCACCCAGCCTCTTGTCAAGTAGAGCCCTTCTTGTGCCACGGCTTCGTGCCACAAGCACAGAACTTGTGTACAACTTGCCTGGCAGCTGCAACCTCACACCCGCATACCCAGCACATTGTCATCTCCAGAAAGTGGCTAGTCTGAGTAGACTGTCGTGCCAGCTATCACGCCACCTCTAGTGCCGGACCGCATGTTGCTACAGTCTGCACTTCTTAACCAAGCGTCAATAAAAATAATATTAAAGTGTGATGTGCCAAGTCTAATAGACTCAATCAGCGGGTGTCGCAAACAAAGATCAGATATAGCACGCGTAGCCGCAACATGCAACTGGCTGGACGATCTATGCTACTGGCTAGACGATCTATGCTACTGGCTAGACGATTCATGCTACTGGCTAGACGATTCATGCTACCCTTATCTCCACAATAAAACACTTTGCGATCACCGGCAGTATGACGACCCTTTAAGGTTATGGTTATGGAAGGCCCCGGTATCACTGCCAACTAATTAAAATCCATAATTGCTCAACCGCCCGTGCCAGTGGAATCATCCGAATTAATATCTCATCTCCTGAACAAAGAAAGGTAGCTGCAGTCCCCATCATAGCAGCCTCAGCACACGCCAAAAGACATACGGCGAAATCGTACAGAAAGTGAACACAGCCAACTGTTCCCTGTCATACGATATCATCACTCATCGTAAACAATTGGAATATCGAAACATGATCAAAACGGATGAGACACACAGCTCACTGTGTGCACAGAGCACTTAACTCAGTAGCTCCTGCAGCAAGCCAGACTTGGAATATGAGGAAAGTGCAACAAGGAACACTTTTCAGACACAGCGTTTAACGATTACTCCCGCCTATCCGCCATATTGACCGGAAGTTCACGTCCTCCAGAAAACTATAGTCCAATTTTTTTTTTTATGTATAGCGCTTGATGATGTTATGAGATTTTTTGTCTCCAAATCCGAACTTATTAAACACAGTTAGTCGTCGGATTATCCACATCGAACAACAGTCCGTAAGCGCCGACATCTCCCTTGCAATGTGAATCTGTGAAGTGATGAAGCAGTTAGTTGTAGGTAGCTGTTGAACTTGCCATGAAAGTTGCGTCGGAGACAACAACATGAACACCTTTTGTCTCGGTTTGTGCGAACTGACATCAGCACACAGTTTTATGGTTAGTGCGTCCTGACACCTTTTACATCCACATTTGTTCTGGTTTGTCTGTTGTAAGCTGGGACGATAATTGCCATCCAGAAAACGCCATACAACTTACATCTACTCCAGCAACATCAATTACTGAGACACAAATTACTGAGACACACAAAGCTTTTTATTGTTCTAGTAATACATCGATGAATATTTTTCCATCTGGTTTTGTTTCGATGAATATTTTTTACATGAAATTACTCAATTTACAATTACAAGTATTTTTTCCCTGAGAGTAATATCGATGGATATATTCACGGCAATGCCCTGGGCATTCATTGTATCTGAATCTATCTGCACACATCTAAGACTTGTTTTGTCATGAATCTATCTGGACACGTCAAAAACTTTTCTTGTCATGAATCTATCTGGACACATCAACAACTTTTCTTGTCATGAATCTATCTGGACACATCAAAAACTTATCTTGCCATGAATCTATCTGGACACGTCAAACTTGTCTTGCCTATGGATTCAGATGAACTTATGTGAGAGAGTGGGATTATACGATTTGGACAACTCTTGCTCCCTTGAATCTCATTCATGGCGCGAGTCACTCAAACTCATGGCTCTTGCTGTTGTCTTACCAGTATGTCCACACCAGGTAAATCCATAGCTGCTCTGATACCCCATCTTCACCTCTCGAGAAAATCAATAGGAGAATTGCAGCCTCCGTGCAGGAACTCCGTAGCAGGGGCTAGGATCCACAAGTTTACAGAGCTGCTCCATTCCTAGTGACGTCACGTTGTGAAGTTAGGTCGCTTCCACCCGTTCTGCCTTCACAGAAAGCTGATGAACATGGCAAGACTAAATCCCAGAAATTGCCATATTGGGCAGAGAAGATATCGTCAGCACTTCAATTATTCTAGTGCAGACACTATTGCATTATAGAATTCTTTTCCGTCAATAGTAATAAGAGAAAGAGTTCTTTAGTGTTATATAGAGCAAGTCATAACAGTACTGATGTGTATCATGGACAATTGAACAAAAATCAAGAAAATAATTGAAGGCTATAGAGAGCTGAGTGGTCTAGAGGTAAGACGTCGGCCTGGGTGGGTCTAGAGGTAAGACGTCGGCCTGGGTGGGTCTAGAGGTAAGACGTCGGCCTGGGTGGGTCTAGAGGTAAGACGTCGGCCTGGGTGGGTCTAGAGGTAAGACGTCAGCCTGGGTGGGTCTAGAAGTAAGACGTCAGCCTGGGTGGGTCTAGAGGTAAGACGTCGGCCTGGGTGGGTCTAGAGGTCAGACGTCGGCCTGGGTGGGTATAGAGGTAAGACGTCAGCCTGGGTGGGTATAGAGGTCAGACGTCGGCCTGGGTGGGTATAGAGGTAAGACGTCAGCCTGGGTGGGTATAGAGGTAAGACGTCAGCCTGGGTGGGTCTAGAGGTAAGACGTCAGCCTGGGTGGGTCTAGAGGTCAGACGTCGGCCTGGGTGGGTATAGAGGTAAGACGTCAGCCTGGGTGGGTATAGAGGTCAGACGTCGGCCTGGGTGGGTATAGAGGTAAGACGTCAGCCTGGGTGGGTATAGAGGTAAGACGTCAGCCTGGGTGGGTATAGAGGTCAGACGTCGGCCTGGGTGGGTCTAGAGGTAAGACGTCAGCCTGGGTGGGTCTAGAGGTAAGACGTCGGCCTGGGTGGGTCTAGAGGTCAGACGTCGGCCTGGGTGGGTCTAGAGGTCAGACGTCGGCCTGGGTGGGTCTAGAGGTAAGACGTCAGCCTGGGTGGGTCTAGAGGTAAGACGTCGGCCTGGGTGGGTCTAGAGGTCAGACGTCGGCCTGGGTGGGTCTAAAGGTCAGACGTCGGCCTGGGTGGGTCTAGAGGTCAGGCGTCAGCCTGGGTGGGTCTAGAGGTAAGACGTCAGCCTGGGTGGGTCTAGAGGTAAGACGTCGGCCTGGGTGGGTCTAGAGGTCAGACGTCGGCCTGGGTGGGTCTAGAGGTCAGACGTCAGCCTGGGTGGGTCTAGAGGTCAGACGTCAGCCTGGGTGGGTCTAGAGGTCAGACGTCAGCCTGGGTGGGTCTAGAGGTAAGACGTCAGCCTGGGTGGGTCTAGAGGTAAGACGTCAGCCTGGGTGGGTCTAGAGGTAAGGTAAGACGTCAGCCTCTGAACATGGTGGTACCGAGTTCGATTCCCACCACAGGCGGTGGAGAATGAAAAAAAAACAAAATGGAAATCGTGGCTTTATATACCCTCACTTATATTTATATTTATATTAATTATACCCTCACTTATATTTATATTTATATTAATTATACCCTCACTTATATTTATATTTATATTTATATTAATTATACCCTCACTTATATTTATATTTATATTAATTATACCCTCACTTATATTTATATTTATATTAATTATACCCTCACTTATATTTATATTTATATTAATTATACCCTCACTTATATTTATATTTATATTAATTATACCCTCACTTATATTTATATTTATATTAATTATACCCTCACTTATATTTATATTTATATTAATTATACCCTCACTTATATTTATATTTATATTAATTATACCCTCACTTATATTTATATTTATATTAATTATACCCTCACTTATATTTATATTTATATTAATTATACCCTCACTTATATTTATATTTATATTAATTATACCCTCACTTATATTTATATTTATATTAATTATACCCTCACTTATATTTATATTTATATTAATTATACCCTCACTTATATTTATATTTATATTAATAATACCCTCACTTATATTTATATTTATATTAATTATACCCTCACTTATATTTATATTTATATTAATTATACCCTCACTTATATTTATATTTATATTAATTATACCCTCACTTATATTTATATTTATATTAATTATACCCTCACTTATATTTATATTTATATTAATTATACCCTCACTTATATTTATATTTATATTAATTATACCCTCACTTATATTTATATTTATATTAATTATACCCTCACTTATATTTATATTTATATTAATTATACCTTCACTTATATTTATATTTATATTAATTATACCCTCACTTATATTTATATTTATATTAATTATACCCTCACCGCTGGATCACCTATCCTATCACCAAGCTTGTTCAATCTGTACACTGAGCAAATCTTTGAAAACATCACATATATGCCAGGCCTAAACATTAATGGAAAGATAATCAATAAGATATGCTGACGATACTGTACTACTAGCAGAAAATCTTAAAGATCTACAATAATTACATAATGAAATAAATATGACAAGCAAAAAATATAAAATAGATATGAATATCAAAAAGACTAAAACTATGATCATAAACAAAGAAAATTATCAGTACTTAGAAACAAATATCACAATTGAAGGAATACACCTGGAGACAGTTCAGAACTACAACTACCTTGGACATACTATAACCAGTGATGGAAAATGTACAACTGAAATAAACAAAAGAATAGAAATGGTAAAAAGTAATTTTAATGTCATGAAAAATATACTAACATCAAAACAAATAACACCAGAGCTAAAACTAATAATAGCAAAATGTTACATCTTCTCAATATTCCTGTATGGTGCAGAAACATGGACATTAGACCAGAAAACAGAACATAAAATTGAAACCTTTGAAAAGTGGATTTATAGAAGAATAGGTAGCATTGAATAGAAAGAAAAGAAAACAACGATGAAGTTTTAAAACAACTGAAAATGAAAAGAGAACTACTAAACACAATTAGAGCAAGACAAATGAAATTTTTGGGCCATGTTAAAAAACACAACATCCTAATAAAAGTAATATTGGAAGGGAAAATACAAGGTAGAGAGGCACAGGCAGACCAAGACTAACATGGACGAGTAACATCAAAAGATGGACAAGTCAACCTATGACAACCTGCACCATCAAAGCAAGAGACAGTGATGGCACTCCATGGTAGCCAAACTTCGAAGCGGAGACGGCACTCAATGATGATGATGATGTCTCTGGATAGTGAGATCCGATGTCTCTGGATAGTGAGATCGATGTCTCTGGATAGTGAGATCCGATGTCTCTGGATAGTGAGATCCGATGTCTCTGGATAGTGAGATCCGATGTCTCTGGATAGTGAGATCCGATGTCTCTGGATAGTGAGATCCGATGTCTCTGGATAGTGAGATCCGATGTCTCGGAAAACGGCCAATAGCAGGAGGTTTCATGTGCATGCTGCGCACGTTAGAGAACTCTTGGCAGTTAAACATCGACAATAGCAGGAGGTTTCATGTGCATGCTGCGCACGTTAGAGAACTCTTGACAGTTGAACATCGACAATAGCAGGAGGTTTCATGTGCATGCTGCGCACGTTAGAGAACTCTTGACAGTTGAACATCGACAATAGTAGGAGGTTTCATGTGCAAGCTGCGCACGCTAGAGAACTCTTGACAGTTGAACATCGACAATAGCAGGAGGTTTCATGTGCATGCTGCGCACGTTAGAGAACTCTTGACAGTTGAACATCGACAATAGTAGGAGGTTTCATGTGCATGCTGCGCACGCTAGAGAACTCTTGACAGTTGAACATCGACAATAGTAGGAGGTTTCATGTGCATGCTGCGCACGTTAGAGAACTCTTGACAGTTAAACATCGACAATAGTAGGAGGTTTCATGTGCATGCTGCGCACGCCAGAGAACTCTTGGCAGCTGAACATCGACAATAGTAGGAGGTTTCATGTGCATGCTGCGCACGCAGAGAACTCTTGGCAGTTGAACATCGACAATAGTAGGAGGTTTCATGTGCATGCTGCGCACGTTAGAGAACTCTTGGCAGCTGAACATCGACAATAGTAGGAGGTTTCATGTGCATGCTGCGCACGTTAGAGAACTCTTGGCAGCTGAACATCGACAATAGTAGGACAGAAATCGCCGCTACCGGTGAGCAAACATTGGAAGAATGATCTAGCCAAAGCGTCCAAACCCTCTACGATAGAAGTATGCGAGTACCTCTCAAATTGAGAGCCACGATAGCTCTGTGGTTAGTGAACTGGGCTACAAAGGACAAGATGTAGAGTCCGATCCTCATCGATGGCTTCCGGGTTCACCCTGTCTTTAATGGTACCGGAGGCGAAGGTGCGCCTCACAGCAGCAGAGCTCGAAGTTGTCAGCGATCCACAACTGATGGCTTGCGCCAGGATCGGTGAACCAGAACCGTCCAGACCCTGCTCCACCTCTCCGTGGTGCCTCCAGTAACAGACTAATCTGCCTAGTCTGGCCAAGCGAGTAGGGATCGAAGAAAGAAGACAACACGATACTCAAAAATGTCGTGCTGAAGTCGGATGTGTTGGGCCGAAAGGCGCAAACATCACAGTTGTACTGCAAACCACAACACAACGCAGACACGCCCACTTAAGGTCCTTTTAAGGGCGGATGATGAATAGGTGTACTCCTTTGGTCATCAAACCAACGCAAGCAAATGGGTGCCGGATTTTTTTCTGGGAGAGTAAATCTGCACGGGCGTAATACCGACCACATTACCCAAAAAAATCATGTGCCGGAGGTGTGTAAAATGTATGGTCACCAACACCATATTCTCTATACGCCACATTTATCGTGACGGTGTTCTTTACTTTTTTTTATATATTCTGAAGTCGGAGAACATCTGCCTGTATGGCTGGGGTAGGGGGTGGGTGAGGAGTACACTATTGCCAGTGTGATAAAAGTGATATTGATGGAGCAGTCTCTCGGGACATCGCTAGGGGCATCAAACTGGCCAACGGAAATAAACAACAACAATTCTTGGAATCCACGGCAATGTGATTTCACAAACAAGTTTAAAAAAAAATAGTGTCTTTACTAAACGATAGAAAGATGTGAAGTGTCTTTACTCCACAATAGAAAGATGTGAAGTGCCTTTTACTCCACAATAGAAAGATGTGAAGTGTCCTTACTCCACAATAGAAAGATGTGAAGTGTCCTTACTCCACAATAGAAAGATGTGAAGTGTCCTTACTCCACAATAGAAAGATGTGAAGTGTCCTTACTCCACAATAGAAAGATGTGAAGTGTCCTTACTCCACAATAGAAAGATGTGAAGTGCCTTTTACTCCACAATAGAAAGATGTGAAGTGTCCTTACTCCACAATAGAAAGATGTGAAGTGTCTTTACTCCACGATAAAAAGATGTGAAGTGTCTTTACTCCACGATAAAAAGATGTGAAGTGTCTTTACTCCACGATAAAAAGATGTGAAGTGTCTTTACTCAACGATAGAAAGATGTGAAGTGTCTTTACTCAACGATAGAAAGATGTGAAGTGCCTTTGCTGCACGCTGGTAAAGGGTTGGTGATAAGTAGGATGAGAAAAGTAATTGCCAGGAGCCATAAACTGGTTGCCAACAGAGCCAGTCATAAATCAACATTTGATGGCCGCTATCGAATATGTAAATACACGAATAAATCCTGGCCTCAACATTACTGGACACATACTTGACAGGAGACAGAATGTAGTGCATACAGGGGAATATTAGAGAGAATGTGGATTAGTGAGGATTATGGGGGAATATTGTGGATTACATGGGAATATGAGAGAACATGTGGATTACAGGGGATTATTGTGGATTGCAGTGGAATATGAGAGAAAATGTGGATTGCAGGAGAGTATGAGACAGGATGTGGATTACATGTGAATATTAGAGAAAATGTGGATTACGGGGGAATATGAGAGAAAATGTGGATTACAGGAGAATATGAGAGAAAATGTGGATTACGGGGGAATATGAGGGAAAATGCAGTTTACAGTGGAATATGAGAGAAAATATGGATTACAGGGGAATATGAGAGAAAATGTGGATTACAGGAGATATGAGAGAAAATGTGGATTACAGGAGAATATGAGAGAAAATGTGCATTACAGGGGAATATGAGAGAAAATGTGGATTACAGTGGAATATGAGAGAAAATATGGATTACAGGAGAGTATGAGACAGGATGTAGATTACATGGGAATGTGAGAGAAAATGTGGATTAGAGGAGAATATTGTGGATTACAGGGGAATATGAGAGAAAATGTGGATTACCGGGGAATATTGTGGATAACAGGAGAATATGAGAAAAAAGTGGATTACATGGGAATATTGTGGATTACAGGGGAATATGAGAGAAAATGTGGATTACAGGAGAATATTGTGGATAACAGGGGAATATGAGAAAAAAGAGGATTACATGGGAATATTGTGGATTACAGGGGAATATGAGAGAAAATGTGGATTACCGGGGAATATTGTGAAATACAGGGGATAATGAGAGAAAATGTGGATTACAGGGGATATGACTGCCTTTGTGATTGTGGTATGCATAGACAAGGCAACGCTTTAAACGTAGGCTGGAGAAATGGTCAGTCGCACATGGGACTTGGATCTGGCGAGTCTCAGAGTTCTGCAAAAACATTAGAGCTGAACAGTTATAGAGGATTTGTGTGTCATTGAACTTGGTATGAGATGTCAGTCACAACTAGAGTGCTTTTGCTCGAAAAGAGTGCAGATAATCAACTCGAGGTTGACTTTTCGACTACGCTGACAATAAACTACAAGAACAACACACTGTTATGTTTTGACACGTAAATAGTGGACATCTAAAAGGTAAATTGTGGACGAAATTACCACTAATGTGATTTCTGAGATTAGTAGTTGAAGTCATTGTGTTCGTGCGTCTGGCGGGGGTCTTTAATAGTGAACCAAGCGTTGTGGGTGTCCCCATTGTTGACAAATGTGCGGTCTGTGTTAGAATGATGGACAACAGGAATGGTTACCAGGGTTGTACTCTGGGAGGTTGAGGAAAACCGCCTCGCATCGTGAGTGTCTATGCTTGAAGCGACACTGTCCAGAAGTCTCCCAACACTTCTGGATAGCCTGCCGAACACATATGGGTGAAAACTCGCGTGCTAAAACGGCGATTCAAGTCTCGTACTTGACCTTTAATGATGGACGGTCGTGTATCCTTATATCTTCGGTTCCATCTTGCACTACGTTGTGTAGTCACAGCTGCCCGATGGGTAAGCAATGGTACGAACAGAAACAAGGAATAGCAAGTCTACGTCGTCAGTCATTGAGATCGACCATTCTGGATACAAACGTCACACACATCGTGGGTGGACATGCATTTGTGGGTGTTGTCTCGGTCAAGTAAGTGGGTGTTGTCTCGGTCAAGTAAGTGGGTGTTGTCTCGGTCAAGTAAGTGGGTGCTGTCTCGGTCAAGTAAGTGGGTGTTGTCTGGGTCAAGTAAGTGGGTGTTGTCTCGGTCAAGTAAGTGGGTGTTGTCTCTGTCAAGTAAGTGGGTGTTGTCTCGGTCAAGTAAGTGGGTGTTGTCTCGGTCAAGTAAGTGGGTGTTTGTGAGAGCTGGTGATCAACATGCAGAGAAAACCTAGTTGGTCACTTTCATTGATCAATTAATTTTACCTGGTCACAGTCACAGGCAAGCCACTAGTACTGGTCACAGTCACAGGCAAGCCACTAGTACTGGTCACAGTCAAAGGCAAGCCACTAGTACTGGTCACAGTCATAGGCAAGCCACTAGTACTGGTCACAGTCAAAGACAAGCCACTAGTACTGGTCACAGCCAAAGACAAGCCACTAGTACTGTCACAGTCAAAGACAAGCCACTAGTACTGGTCACAGTCACAGGCAAGCCACTAGTACTGGTCACAGTCAAAGACAAGCCACTAGTACTGGTCACAGTCACAGGAAAGCCACTAGTACTGGTCACAGTCAAAGACAAGCCACTAGTACTGGTCACAGTCAAAGACAAGCCACTAGTACTGGTCACAGTCAAAGACAAGCCACTAGTACTGGTCACAGTCAAAGACAAGCCACTAGTACTGGTCACAGGCAAGCCACTAGTACTGGTCACAGTCAAAGGCAAGCCACTAGTACTGGTCACAGTCAAAGACAAGCCACTAGTACTGGTCACAGTCACAGACAAGCCACAAGTACTGGTCACAGTCAAAGACAAGCCACTAGTACTGGTCACAGTCAAAGACAAGCCACAAGTACTGGTCACAGTCACAGACAAGCCACTAGTACTGGTCACAGTTACAGACAAGCCACTAGTACTGGTCACAGTTACAGACAAGCCACAAGTACTGGTCACAGTCACAGACAAGCCACTAGTACTGGTGACAGTCACAGGCAAGCCACTAGTACTGGTCACAGTCAAAGACAAGCCACTAGTACTGGTCACAGTCACAGACAAGCCACTAGTACTGGTCACAGTCACAGACAAGCCACTAGTACTGGTCACAGTTACAGACAAGCCACTAGTACTGGTCACAGTCACAGACAATCCACTAGTACTGGTCACATTCAATAATAAGTTACTGGTACTGATCATAGTCAATGATAATTTACTAGTACTGGTCACAGTAAATGATAAGTTACTGGTACTGGTCACATTTACAGACAAACCACTAGTACTTGTCACATTCAATGATAAGTTACTGGTACTGGTCACAGTCAATGATAAGTTAATAGTACTGGTCACATTCAATGACAAGTTATTTTAGACATTGCGACATACGTTACTTTGGACCTGTAGCATTCAATGACACGTTATTTTAGACATGCGACATACGTTACTTTGGACCTGTGGCATTCAATGACACGTTATTTTAGACATGCGACATACGTTACTTTGGACCTGTGGCATTCAATGACACGTTATTTTAGGCATGCGACAAACGTTACTTTGGACCTGTGGCATTCAATGACACGTCACTGTGGAAATGAACGTGGAAGATGTCGACACAGCACTTCAGCGGCCCATTTCTGTGAACGTGTCAGACATTGGAAAACGCTCCTGCCTAGCTCGTTCACTAGAACTTTCTATTACAAATTTTTTAAACAATCAAATAGTTTGTTTCTTTGACCTCTGACGAAATCCCTAGAGCTAGGAACTGAATTCTGCGTGTTAATCCATTTCTCCCTGGCAGCCGTGAGTACAGTGGTCCCTCGCCGCACAGGCAGATAACTCCGTCTTCGGGGATACTAATACTTTTTCCGTCGATGAGTAATTGACGTTTCAAGCCGGGCCTCGCTGTTGACGTGGTTACCGCAGAGAGAAATCATAAATAAAAGTCTCCACTGGTGTTGCCGGGATTTGAACCCACAACCTCTCTATCTCGAGGCCGGCGTCTTGTCTCGAGACCAACCTGTCCCCCACATACATTAGACTATATTATACATTCGTCCCTTCCAATAGTTTCTTTCTTTCTTTCTTTCTTTACTTCTTTCTTTCTTTCTTTCCTTCTTTCTTTCTTTCCTAATTTGCCTTTCGGCGTCGAGGGGAGATATGATTCGTGTTTTCTTGTTCCTCTATTGCCCCCTTCTCCTGTTATATCTGCGAGTGTCTCTAGTATTCCGTTTCTCCACCTTTTTTCTTGGTCGTCCTCTTGGTCTGGTGTTCTCGTATCGTGTGTTGGTGACTCGTGTGAGATTTAGTTCTTTAGTCATGTCACATGACCTTTCATCTTGATCTGTTGCCGATGTATGTATTCTATTGCTGGTTCCGTTCCTAGTCTTTTTCATTACTGATCTTAGCTCTCAGGCTGTTTCCTGCCATGCGACTTACACACTTCATTTCTGTTGTCGGTATTTTTTCTAATAGTTCTTGAGTCTAAGGCCCATGTTTGGCACTGGTAGCACAACGTTGGGATAAAGATATACTTATAAATATCTGGCTTCGCTTCTAACGTGACTTCTTTGTACGACAGCAGTGGTGAGACCTGGCCGATAACTTGACAAGCTCTTAACACCTTGAGTCTATTTCCGTTGCTTGTATGTTGTTATATGCCAGGGTGTTGCTTGTATGTTGTTTAATGCCAGAGTGTTGCTTGTATGTTGTTATATGCCAGGATGTTGCTTGTATGTTGTTATATGCCAGGGTGTTGCTTGTATGTTGTTATATGCCAGGGTGTTGCTTGAGATTTTTAATTACTTCACTTGTTTTAGAATATTGACATCAATCGTTAGTGTCTTGCGTTTATCTTGATGTCGTCATTACTTCTGTCTTGTCTATGTTGATGTCCATATTATGTTGTTTAGATGTTCATATTATGTTGTTTAGGTGTCTATATTATGTTGTTTAGATGTCCATATTATGTTGTTTAGATGTGCATATTATGTTGTGTCCTGACAATGTTAAATCTGTCTATGTGTTCCTGTATGTCTGTTATTTTGGTTTGCGTCAGTGTTTGATCGTCTACGGAAAGATGCCCGTTGATTTCTTCACTTCCTGACGGATTTTCCAGTTTGCAGATGTCCATGCATTTGTTTAATAGCAGAGAGGATGACACTCATCCTTGTTTGACTCCTGTTTTGATTCTGAACGTGTCTGTATAGCCTGCTGGTATTCTTACTTTGCTGGAGATGTTCTCGGTTAGGCTTTTGCACAAATTGATCAATTGTTGATTAACACCATAAGTTGTGTGTTCCACATTTGCTCTCTTTGTACGCGATCGAGACCTTTCTCTTGGTCTACAAATGTTATGTATAGTCTTGATTATATTCGACTGCTTTTTATGTTTAGTTGTTACTAATAAAACATCACATCAGTACACCCTTTGTTTCCCTCTGAAACCCATTTGTGAGTCGCTTATTTGAGGTTCTACAGTTGGTCTTTACCTCTTCTCTATTTTGGGCAAACAATTTGTCTGTGTGGCTTAGAAGGGAGATACCTCTGTATTGATTGCTGTTTCTCTTACTCTTTCATTTTCCTCATTTTAAATTATTTGTGGCTTGTTTTTGGTTTCCTTGTGTTTGATGGCTTGTTTCCAGTCTTCTGGTGTTTGATGGCTTGTTTCCAGTCTTCTGGTGTTTGATGGCTTGTTTCCAGTCTTCTAGTGTTTGATGTCTTGTTTCCAGTCTTCTAGTGTTTGATGTCTTGTTTCTAGTCTTCTAGTGTTTGATGGCTTGTTTCCAGTCTTCTAGTGTTTGATGTCTTGTTTCCAGTCTTCTAGTGTTTGATGTCTTGTTTCCAGTCTTCTAGTGTTTGATGTCTTGTTTCCAGTCTTCTAGTGTTTGATGTCTTGTTTCCAGTCTTCTAGTGTTTGATGTCTTGTTTCCAGTCTTCTGGTGTTTGATGGCTTGTTTCCAGTCTTCTAGTGTTTGATGTCTTGTTTCTAGTCTTCTGGTGTTTGATGGCTTGTTTCCAGTCTTCTAGTGTTTGATGGCTTGTTTCCAGCCTTCTGGTGTTTGATGTTTTGTTTCCAGTCTTCTGGTGTTTAGTTTATAGTTCAGCTTCTCAAAATTATTCTGACTTTAAAAAAGAAGTCTATAATTTAGCAGCCCCAAAACCATTTTGTTTGTTCTTGCATTTCTATTTTCTGACTTTTTTTTCAAAATTGCATTGCCATTATTCCAAAACCCTCTTGTGTATTTATTTCAAAACTTTATAGTCTAATTCTTTCAATACATTATGGTCTAGCTCTTCAAAATCCCTATTATCTTTTCCTAATCATCATCATCATCATGTGCCATACCGGTTGGCGTAGGCGATCATGTCCTTCCACAATCTTCTATCTACAGTGCATCGTATCAGCTCTGCTGTTGACTGTTTTCCATGCCATGACACCAAGCTATCTAGTATTTTTTCTCTCTGTCATCCGCGATCTCTCCTTCACTGTATTTTTCCAGTTGTAACCAAGTATTCCAATTTTCCTCTTCTCATGATGTGCCAGAAAAAATATTGATTGTTTCCTTCTGATGTTATTTTAGGAGGTCTTGTTTTGTGTTGGCCTCTTTGAGAATTTCCTCATTGGTCTTTTTAGCTGTCCAGGGAACTTTCAACATTTCATAATCAGTTGCTAAATATATCAAAACTGTGTTGCCTAAATCTTAAAACAAATACTAATTTGAAGAACATTTTAAGAGTCACAACATGTTTTAATGTTGACATCCATTCACGAATAATGTGAAAATCACTGATAGGTCAAGGACTTGATCTCTATGCAGTTTTGCGTTCATGGCTGAATGGAGCTTTTATAATATTCAGCTTTCAATTATTACTTCATTATGAATATGAAGTGAATAGCTGGTCGCCAGTCTGGGACAGGTCAGGTCTAATACCACTTTTTGTGTTGCAATAACTTTGAGTTATATCCGTTACGGTTATCTTCGGTACATGTTTTCCAACGAATGACGTGTTTTAATGGACGTGTGCTGTGACTGGTTAACTATGCTCACACAAGGCTATTCCTTCTTAATAGGCGGGGCTAGATTCCGCCTTATTGGGCATAGCTTTACTAAGAACTCGTCAGTTACTGGTTTAAGGTTTCTATGCAGACTTTCTGTGACAAGTAGAAACATTGATGTGTTAGTTATGTTGTTGATATATGATCATGGCGTTTACAAGTTGGTGAACTTTCATAGACAATTTATCTGTTTACGTGTTCTCTAGGTTTCAAGTGTCGAAATGCTTTATGGTTAGTTTAAACGTACGGTATTTCAAGGAATTGTGAAATATTGTTGTTTTTAATGGACGATTTAAAATACTGAAGTACTTTCATGGACTACACAAAATTGATGTGCTTTCAATGCAATAAAATAACTGATGTACTTCCATGGACTATACAAAATTGATGTGCTTTCAGTGCAATAAAATAACTGATGTACTTTCATGGAAAATGTGTACCTGCTGGTCAAATATTATTTCATAACAACCTTTAACTTTTAGTCGATTTTCTTGTACAATTTTAGGCTTCAAATAATATTTGTGCGATGAGTCAGTGGTTTATGTGGTGACACTGACAGTTGTGAATTGGATATCCGTTCACTGGCAAATAAGACATGTCTTCGTGGACAAATGAGACTTGGTTCATGTGTTTATAATCCTTTCAGCACTTGGTGTACTTTTATGAAAAGATAAGTACTTAATGTACTTTCATGGAGAGCTGAGGATTTTGATCTCCATCACCAGATGAGTACAGGCACTACTCGGTGAGTATATTCATGTTTTCTTCATTTTTTTTTCATTTATCTTTTTATACAGCAACAACAGTCACCTCATGAACTATCCTCTCAGGATACTTTTTACCTCATGAACTATCCTCTCAGGATACTTTTTACCTCATGAACTATCCTCTCAGGATACTTTTTACCTCATGAACTATCTCTCATGATACTTTTTACCTCATGAACTATCCTCTCATGATACTTTTTACCTCATGAACTATCCTCTCATGATACTTTTTACTTCATGAACTATACTTTTCACCTGTGATGGGTGCTGTTGTTTGCATCATCAACGCTGCACTCCCGACGAGACCATAGGTGCTCCGATATCCCCCTTGAGAGTATCTCGAAAAAATCCGTGGAGAGTCCTGGCCCACGTGTACGAACTCCGTACCACGGTTTGGTATCCACGGTGTGGGTCGGTATTTTCCGATAGTTTTGCCCGAGCAAGGAAGCCGCGATAGCTCAGTGGTTAGTGAACTGGACTACCACGGACAGGGGTAGGGTTCGATCCCAACCGACGGCTTCCGGGTTCATCCAGCCTTAAATGGGTACCGGATTTTTTTCTGGGAAAGTAAATCAGTACGGGCGTAATACTGACCACATTACCCCAAAAATCATGTGCTGAAGGTCTGTAAAATATAGGGTCACTAACACCATATTTCCCTATACGCCACTTGGCGTGACGGGGGTACTTTACTTTACTTGCCCGAGCAGCGACCATACACATGGTCTACTCTTTTCTATTAAACTTCCAAGGAATCTTTAACTTTCACAAATGCACACGGAACCTCCAGTTTATTGCAGTTATCCGAGACGGCTAGACATCGGATTTGCCCAAGACGTCATGGAAACGTAGCGTCATTTTAAAAAAAAACATGGATTAATGTTTTTATATTTTTGAAAAAAAAATCACCACAATCTCTTTGTTGTATGTTGAGTTTTATTTTCTTAATTTCCATCTATTAAGTTAATAGTCTCCCCTTGTCAGTGACGTGAGCGCAGCAATCTACTTTGCTGAGCTTGACTGTTTTCTTTTACTGCCTCCCCTGAACATTGAATTCATTATTATTCGTTCCTGTGTTTGTTTTAACTGATTAGAAACAGACGATATTGAATTATTCTTTGTGTCTAACTGCTATTGTTGTTGATATGCCAGCACAATATTTGAAACTTTACATTCTGCACCCGACAGATACAACAATTGCACAAACATTTTTGTTGCACTCTTTTGTTCTGTTATTTATGGCTGTACCAGCATACACGCGCACACACGCCCAACGTTTTCTTTCTAAATCAAATGTTACCGAGACTCTACCATCCTTTATCCTTTAACGCGAACACTTGTGGTAGGAATAGTTTGAATTCTCAGATACCATGTACATTTTCTGAACTGGACTACAAAGGACAAAATGTCGAGTTCGATCCTGATCAACGGCGTTCAGGCTCATCCAGCCTTAAATGGGTACCGGATTTTTTTTCTGGGAAAGTAAAGCGGCGCGGGCGTAATACCAACCACGTTAACCGATAGATCATGTACTGAAGGTTTATAAAAAAATTATAGTCGCTAACACCATATTCCCTATACGCCACTTGGCGTGACAGGGCCCTAACACCATATTCCCTATACGCCACTTGGCGTGACAGGGAACTAACACCATATTCCCTATAGGCCACTTGGCGTGACAGGGAACTAACACCATATTCCCTATACGCCACTTGGCGTGACGGGGCTCTTTACTATTTTGTTATTTACATTTTCCGATAGTTCTGGAACAGATATCTTGAGACTGTTGAAGTCCTACACGTTTATAGGAAATGTGTTCCGATTGTTGTGATGATGTCTTGGCGTTGGTGTGTAAAAACTTCTCTTCGATTTAGCTTGTGTTGATATTGTTAAAGTGGTTGACACGAGACAGACTGTGTTGATGTTGTTAAAGTGGTTGACACGAGACAGACTGTGTTAATATTGTTAAAGTGGTTGACACGAGACAGACTGTGTTGATGTTGCTAAAGTGGTTGACACGAGACAGGCTATGTTGATGTTAAAGTGTTTGACACGAGACAGGCTGTGTTGATGTTAAAGTGGTTGACACAAAACAGTGTTGATGTTGTTAAAGTGGTTGACACGAGACAGACTGTGTTGATGTTGCTAAAGTGGTTGACACGAGACAGACTGTGTTGATGTTGTTAAAGTTGTTGACACGAGACAGACTGTGTTGATGTTGTTAAAGTGGTTGACACGAGACAGACTGTGTTGATGTTGTTAAAGTGGTTGACACGAGACAGACTGTGTTGATGTTGTTAAAGTGGTTGACACGAGACAGGCTGTGTTGATGTTAAAGTGGTTGACACGAGACAGACTGTGTTGATGTTGTTAAAGTGGTTGACACGAGACAGACTGTGTTGATGTTGTTAAAGTGGTTGACACGAGACAGACTGTGTTGATGTTGTTAAAGTGGTTGACACGAGACAGACTGTGTTGATGTTGTTAAAGTGGTTGACACGAGACAGACTGTGTTGATGTTGTTAAAGTGGTTGACACGAGACAGACTGTGTTGATGTTGTTAAAGTGGTTGACACGAGACAGACTGTGTTGATGTTGTTAAAGTGGTTGACACGAGACAGGCTGTGTTGATGTTAAAGTGGTTGACACAAGACAGTGTTGATGCTCTTAAAGTGGTTTACACAAGGCATGGAATAGGCATAATATGGGTTAGATATGAATATAAAAAAGACTAAAACTATGATCATAAACAAAGATAACACTCAAAACCTACCAGTGGATATCAAAGTTAAAAGAATAGACCTGGAGACAGTTCAGAACTACAACTACCTTGGACATAATATAACCAGTAATGGAAAATGTACAACTGAAAAAAACAAAACAATAGAAATGGCAAAAAGTAATTTTAATGCAATAAAAAACATCATCATCATCAAGTGCCATACAGTTTGGAGTAGGAGATCATGTCCTTCCACAATCCTCTATCTACACTGCATCGATTCTGTTCTGTTGTTGACTGTTTTACATGCCCTGATGTCAAGCTAAGTAGTTTTTATTCTCTGTTGCCTTCCACGATCTCTCTTTCCCTGTATTTTACCAGTTGTAACCAAGTATTTCAACTTTCCTCTTCTCATGATGTGCCCGAAATATGTTATTTGTTTCATTCTGATGTTTCTTATGAGCTCCCTTTTTGTATTGGCTTTTTGAGAATTTCCTCATTGGTCTTTTTAGTTGTCTAAGGAACTTTAAACATTCTTCTGATAAATCTCATCTCTGTGGCCTCTAATTGTATTTTTATTGATTGTTCACTGTCCATGACTCGCTTCCATAGGTCAGAATTGGTTCTATATAGCATCGATGAACTCTCTTTCTCACTTCTATTGACATAGATTTGTTGCATAAGATATTTTTCCTTTTCTGAAATGCCATTTTGACCTGAGATATTCTGCTTTTTATATCTGCGGTGCAGCTTCCATCATTGTGCCCAAGTATTTGAAACGTTGCACTTGTTTCAGATTTGTCCTGTTTATTTTTATGCTGCATGATGATGATGATTATTTCTTCGATATAACCATTACTTCTGTTTTCTTACTATTCAGACTTGGACAGTTCTTGTTGCTTCATGTTACTATTATGTCTGTCATTTCTTGTAGCTCATTCTCTGTCTCTGCTATTAAAACTGTGTCATCCGCATATCGCAAACTGTTTATGTTGTGGTAGTTGACCTCAACTCCTTTTATGTCTGCTATTGATCTCACAATATTTACTCTGTAAAGTGAACACAAATCCAACAAAAACAAATGAAAAATATATTAACATCAAAACAAATAACATCAGGGCTAAAACTAAGAATAGTAAAATTGTATATCTTCTCAACAATCCTGTTTCGTGCAGAGGCAAGGACATTAGACAAGAAAACAGAACAGAACATTGAAGCCGTTGAAATGTAGATTTATGGAAGAATATGAAGAATTGGATGGAAATAACGAAAGCAAACAATCATGTCTTGAAACAACTAAAAAATGAAAAGAGAACTACTAAACACAATTCAAACAAGACAAATGCAATTTTTGGGGCACGTTACAAGGCACAACAGCCTAATAAAAGTAATTTTGGAGGGGAAAATACAAGGTAAAAGAGGCAAAGCCAGACCAAGATTAACATGGACGAGTAACATCAAAACATGGACAAATCAGCCTATGACAACCTGCACCATCAAAGCAAGAGACAGAGCAGACTGGTGTTCCACGGTAGCCAACCTTCGATGCGGAGACGGCCCTCAGAGATGATGATCTTTATAAAGCGAGCATTAACTACTAAAATATCATCCGCTCATAAATATTTATTCTTGAAAATGTCACCTTGTGTATGTGTGTGTGTGTGTTTGTGATGTCACGAAGTGAAACCACTTCCATATAATATCAATTTAAAAAATCATGGGCAATGTAATAGGCTCAGAACTTTTATAAACGCATAATTTTCAAATTGGAACTAAAATAACACTTTGAGATAAAAGCAAACAACCGTGACAACAATAGTAACGCTTCTGGCTTGATCGTCTACAATTATACCACGTCTGGGACGGTGGATTGGAAGAGCGATGAGTAGATGAAATCATCAACGTACCAGAAAGGGAGAACAGCAAAGTGTGTGGTCCACAAGAGACGTATCCAGGAGCTGAAAGGCGGGCCACTGGAGGAAGAGATAGGAGCCTGACCTTGTATAACTGCACAGTCAGCCATAGAGAGCAAGCAATTCGTCAAACCTAACAACAACAAAGAAAGAGCTAAATGTGTCCATCATCATCATCATGCACCACACCGGTTGGCGTAGGCGATCATGTATATCTACAACTTGTATCCACAGTGCATCGTATCAATATTATTGACTGTTTTCCATGCCATGACACCACGTTATCCAGTATCTTCTCTCTTTGTCGTCCGCGATCTCTCTTTCCCTGTATTTTGCAGCTGTAACCAAGCATTCCAACTGTACTCTTCTCATGATGTGCCCGACAAATGTTGATTGCTTCTTTCTGATGTTTCTTAACGAAATATGAAAACGGAAGGGTTATAACTCTAGACCAAACAATGGAAAACTGGATAATATGGCTTTAGGAGGGGACAGACATTGTAGGGTTATCAGAGACAATCATCATCATTCATGATTATCAAGTATCGTCTCCGCATCGAAGGTTGGCTACCATGGAGCGCCATTCCGCTCTGTCTCTTGTTTTGATAGTGCAGGTTGTCATAGGCGGACTTATCCATCTTTTGATGTTACTCGTCCATGTTTGTCTTGGTCTGCCTCTGCCTCTTTTACCTTGTATTTTCCCCTCCAGGATTACATTTAGTAGGCTGTTGTGTCTTTTAACATGGCCCAAAATTCGCATTTGTCTTGTTTGAATTGTGTTTAGTAGTTCTCCTTTCATTTTTAGTTGTTTTAAGACTTCATCGTTTGTTTTCTTTTCCTTCCATCCAACTCTACCTATTCTTCTATAAATCCACATTTAAAAGGCTTCAATTTTCTGTTCTGTTTTCTTGTCTAATGTCCATGTTTCTGCACAACATAGTAATATTGAGAATACATAACATTTTGCTATTCTTAGTTTTAGCTCTGGTGTTATTTGTTTTGATGTTAGTATACTTTTCATGGCATTTAAACTACTTTTTTGTTATAGTATGTCCAAGCTAGTTGTAGCTCTGAACTGTCTCCAGGTCTATTCCTTCTACTTTGATATGCATATATAGATTGTCAGTATTACCTTTGTTTATGATCATAGTTTTGAAGGGCCAGGTCAAATACATGACGCAATGTGAATAGAAGATTGTAGAAGGACAGGGTCGTCTACGCAACCGGTAGAGCACATGATGATGATCGTTTCACGCTGAGGCAGGAATTCTGAGCACTTGTTGATAGTTATTCGATGATGATAATTCGACAACTAACTAACTAGCTAACTAATTAAATAATTAACTAAGTAACTAACTAAGTAACTAACTAATTGACTGACTAACTATCTAATTGACTGACTAACTAGCTAATTGACTGACAAACTATCTAATTGACTGACTAACTAACTAATTGACTGACTAACTAACTAATTGACTGACTAACTAACTAATTGACTGACAAAATATCTAATTGACTGACAAACTAACTAATTGACTGACTAACTAACTAATTGACTGACAAACTATCTAACTGACTGACTAACTAACTAATTGTCTGACTAACTAACTAACTGACTGACAAACTATCTAATTGACTGACTAACTAACTAACTAGCTAACTAACTAAATAATTAACTAAGTAACTAACTAACTTATTGACTGACTAACTTACTAACTAATTGACTGACTAATTAACTAATTGACTGACAAACTAACTAACTAATTGACTGACTAACTCAATAACTAGCTAACTAATTGACTGACTAACAAACAAACTAGCTAACTAACTAACTAATTAACTACGTAACTAACTAAGTAACTAACTGACTAATTGACTGGCTAACTAACTAACCAATTGACTGACTAACTTACTAACTAATTGACTGACTAACTTATTAACTAATTGGCTGATTAACTAACTAAAATTGACTTACTAACTAACTAATTTACTGACAAACTAACTAATTGACTGACTAACTTACTAACTAATTGACTGACTAACTGACTAACTAACTAATCGACTGACTAAATAACTAATCGACTGACTAAATAACTAATTGACTGACTAACTAACTAATTGACTGACAAACTTACTAACTAATTGACTAACTAACTAATTGACTGACTAACTAACTAATTGACTGACTAACTAACTAATTGACTGACAAACTTATTAACTAATTGACTGACTAAATAACTAATTGACTGACTAACTTACCAACTAATTGACTGACTAACTTACTAACTAATTGACTGACTAACTAACTAATTGACTGACTAACTTACTAACTAATTAACTGACTAACTACCTAATTGACTGACAAACTAACTAATTGACTGACTAACTAACTAACTAATTGACTGACTAACTAACTAACTAATTGACTGACTAACTAACTAACTAACTAATTGACTGACTAACTAACTAATTAATTGACTGACTAACTAACTAACTAGCTAACTGACTAAATAATTAACTAAGTAACTAACAAAGAAACCAACCAACTAACTTATTAATCTCAATTAAAAAAAAAAGAATATGAACTCTCACCATTGCCTCGATCATTGTCCAACCCTACATACTAAAGGGAGGTCAAAAAGTAATGCACACCAATTTTTTCTCGGCTAATAATAAAGATAGGAATATGAAATTTTGCACACTTGGAATATGACATGATCCAATTATGTGCACCAAATTGCACAGCATTTTGATAAATATTACGCAATCTATGAACCGTTAAAATGGAGCTTGTCAACAATGTCCGTTACAAACAGCGAATTGTCATAGAATTTCTGGTTGCGGAAAAAGAAACTGTGGCAAACATTCATAAACGACTGTGTGCAGTGTACAAATGTTCTGCAGTCGATAGGAGCACAGTTAGTCGCTGGGTTCAGAGAATTAAAGCTGCAGAAAGTGTACGAGTGGAGCTGCATGATTTACCGCGTTCTGGACGTGTTGCCTCGGCTACTAGCACAGACATGTTAAACCGGGCTGATGCCATTATTCGTAAGGATAGGCGTATCACTAGTCAGCAATTGGCATTGCAGCTTACAGTCAGCAAGGGAAGTGCATTCGCAATTTTTAAAACTCTCGGATATTCAAAGATTTGCGCTCGACGGGTTCCTCGGTGCCTAACAAATGATCACAGAGTTCAAAGGAAAACATTCTGTTCTGAATTGTTGGAGCGTTTCGGTGTTGAAGGAGAAATGTTTTTGTCAAAAATTGTTACCGGTGACGAAACATGGGCACATTATTATGAGCCTGAAACAAAAATGCAGTCAATGGAATGGCATCATCCGCAGTCACCAAAAAGAAAAAAATTCAAAACATCTCCATCAGCCGGAAAGGTGATGATTACTGTCTTCTGGGACATTGATGGTGTGATTCTTGTTGATGTAATGACAAGAGGTGAGACAATCAACTCGACAGCTTACATCAATACACTGACAAAACTCAAAAATCGGTTCCACAGAGTTCGGCCTAATAAGCCATCTGCAGATTTGTTGCTTCAACATGACAATGTACGCCCTCACACAAGTCTGGTAACACGGGAAGCAATCAACAAATTTGGTTGGACTGTACTGCCCCATCCTCCTTACAGCCCTGATCTGGCTCCCTCAGATTTCCATCTGTTTGGACCACTCAAAAAATTCCTGCGTGGGAAACACTTTGACAATAATGAGGGTGTGATCCGTGCAGTTAAAAAATGGCTACGCGAGCAGGACAAAACTTGGTACAAACGAGGCATGCATGACCTAGTTTCACGTTGGCGTAAGGCAATACGCTTGGACGGAGATTGTGTTGACAAATAGGTAGTGTCAAGGGGATGTTCAGCTACAATCTGTGAAAATTTCACACATTTTGCCCGAATAGTTTCCGAGAAAAAAATTGGTGTGCATTACTTTTTGACCTCCCTACGTACAAGTACAGACATATTGAATAGCACGTGGAGCAATGGCGGCATTCTGTACACATGAAAGTCCAAGTCGCGAGGATCAATGAGGGCGTGCTGGAGTGGAGTAGTTCTGTCCTGGTTCTGGAGTGGCAACGGTTGAGCACAGAAGGAAGCATCTTTACAGGAGATGGTGATGTTGAGATACACGTGTGTGTGTGTAAGTAGTGGTAGTTGGCGCGGGTCATTGTGAGACTGTCAGTTCACAAGTTTCGATGAAAGAGCTGCCGTCTTTGCTGCAATTGGAGGACTAGAGAAAGATGACGCATGCCTTGTCAGAATAAGTGTGGAGGGAAGGAGGGGGAGTACAGGGAGGGAAAAAGAAGATCGATTGAGAAAGATAAAGATGGAAAACGAGGGAGAGAGAAGAGGAAAGGGTGCAAAAGTAGAAGAAAGAATGAGAGGAGGGTACAGTGTGGAGAAATAAAAATAAACATCGAAGAGAAAGGAAGAGAAGGGCAGAAATGGTGAGTGAAAGGAAAAGAAAGTAAGAGAAGGGACGTGAAACGAAATGAAGAGAAGGAGATTGAAGTAAGAGAAGGGAAGTGAAAGTATGAGACGGGAAGTGAAAGTAAGAGAAGGGAAGTGAAAGTAAGAGAAGGAGATTGAAGTAAGAGAAGGGAAGTGAAAGTAAGAGAAGGGAAGTGAAAGTAAGAGAAGGGAAGTGAAAGTAAGAGAAGGAGAGTGAAGTAAGAGAAGGGAATTGAAAGTAAGAGAAGGGAATTGAAAGTAAGAGAAGGGAAGTGAAAGTAAGAGAAGGAGATTGAAGTAAGAGAAGGGAAGTGAAAGTAAGAGAAGGAGATTGAAGTAAGAGAAGGGAAGTGAAAGTAAGAGAAGGAGAGTGAAAGTAAGAGAAGGAGAGTGAAGTAAGAGAAGGGAATTGAAAGTATGAGAAGGGAAGTGTAAGTAAGAGACGGGAAGTGAAAGTAAGAGAAGGGAAGTGAAAGTAAGAGAAGGAGATTGAAGTAAGAGAAGGGAAGTGAAAGTAAGAGAAGGGAAGTGAAAGTAAGAGAAGGGAAGTGAAAGTAAGAGAAGGAGAGTGACAATAAGAGGAGAGTGAAAGTAAGAGAAGGCGAGTGAAAGTAAGAGATGGAGAGTGAAAGTAAGAGATGGAGAGTGAAAGTAAGAGATGGAGAGTGAAAGTAAGAGATGGAGAGTGAAAATAAGAGGAGAGTGAAAGTAAGGAAGGAAACAATGAAGAGAGTGGGAGGTCAAGATAATGGGAGAGGGAAGAGGATGAGAATGATTAAGAGAAGAGAGAAATAGAAGAGAGAAATAGAAGAGGGAAATAGAAGAGAGAAATAGAAGAGAGAAATAGAAGAGAGAAATAGAATAGAGAAATAGAAGAGGTAAGTAGAAGAGAGAAATAGAAGAGAGAAATAGAAGAGGGAAATAGAAGAGAGAAATAGAAGAGAGAAATAGAAGAGAGAAATAGAAGAGAGAAATAGAAGAAGGAAATAGAAGAGAGAAATAGAAGAGAGATTGAAAGAGGGCGCGGATGGAAGAAATAGGAGTGTAGATCGCGAAATAGAGAATTAGAGAAAATCAGAGACAGAGTGTGCTGAGAGTGAAGATAATAGAGACAGGGTGTGCTGAAAGTGAAGATAATAGAGACAGGGTGTGCTGAGAGTGAAAATAATAAAGATAGAGAGAAGGGGAGGTAAATGTTAATTCTCTTCAAGGATGTACTCCTATCAACATAACAGTAATGTGGAGTTGCGTGGAGTTTTAATACGCTTCATTAACTCACATAAACGCTTGTCGGTATTTGGAGAATGGAATCACATACACTTTACTTGGTCTTGTTACTGTCCTGTAATAAGGGAGTCACATACACTTTACTTGGTCTTGTTACTGTCCTGTAATAAGGGAGTCACATACACTTTACTTGGTCTTGTTACTGTCCTGTAATAAGGGAGTCACATACACTTTACTTGGTCTTGTTACTGTCCTGTAATAAGGGAGTCACATACACTTTACTTGGTCTTGTTACTGTCCTGTAATAAGGGAGTCACATACACTTTACTTGGTCCTGTTACTCTCCTGTACTAAGGGAGTCACATACACTTTACTTGGTCTTGTTACTCTCCTGTACTAAGGGAGTCACATACACTTTACTTGGTCTTGTTACTCTCCTGTACTAAGGGAGTCACATACACTTTACTTGGTCTTGTTACTCTCCTGTACTAAGGGAGTCACATACACTTTACTTGGTCTTGTTACTCTCCTGTACTAAAGGAGTCACATACTTATAGCTCGCATGATCGATCAATGACTTGAGTCGGCCACAGAATGGCGCACTTTACGACGCTTCACTGTCACGACGATTTTCCTCCCATACTCATCTGTTGCAGTGTATTCACATGTCTAAAATGCGATTACCCGAGGGAAGCCCGAGTTTCTATAAACGAGTCGTGCGACAACGTGGGTGTTGGTAGAAGTATGTTTACAGCACTCGGAAAAATTGACAAATAATGAACAACAGAAACAAATATGGACCAAAGCAAGATCGAAACCGTACTCAGTGGCACACGCCTACTGTTGTTGATTATTTGTCATTTTTTCCGAGTGCTGTAAACATAGCTCTTCCTCTGAATTGATCCGCTGATTATCGCCTCGGAAGTTTCCCTCTATAATAATATTCATTTATTATTATTTGTCTACAGCCTAAACCACAGGAAACTACTATTCGTGCTGTTTCGTTCTAAATGTTTGTCTACACCGCTAGTATTCAGCCCTACCCTATCCGGGAGATACTTGTCTTAACAGGAAAAAATACAGATACACTTGTAAAAGAAGGAGAGGCACTTTCATGTCCTCTTTTCTCTTTGATCTATTTGACGTTTTTGTACATTATTGGACTGACTGATGATGGATGTGACTTGATTGATTTATTTCCCTTTGAACTCAATTTGTCGCTGGCCGCTGGACACTTTGACTTATATCGAGCACATCACGTACTCGACCCTAGCTGGACACTTCGACTTATATCGAGCACATCACGTACTCGACCCTAGCTGGACACTTTGACTTATATCGAGCACATCACGTACTCGACCCTAGCTGGACACTTTGACTTATATCGAGCACATCACGTACTCGACCCTAGCTGGAACCAATACCAGCTCTTGTTCTTGTTTTAAGGCCCCTGAGAGTTGATATTCACATTGATAATAACAGTGATGCTGTTATCGAGATCGTGCTTCATCCCGAGGTTCAGGTTCAAACCTACCATTGTTCGGCCGCCCTATGACGCAGCTACCTTGATTCAAGCACTGAAGCTAGCCATGACAGCGTTGGCCAAACCCCCCCCCCCCCCCCCCACCAGTTATACTGGCTGGCTGAGGATTGACAGGTTGATGAGGTACAGCAGACTGATAGCCTACATGAAGTAAAGACGGGTCGTTCCGCCTTGTTGCCGCCGTCTTGACTCAACTAATATGGAACCCGGCTTGCACAGGTCTCCTTCCTGTTCAGTGTGCCACTACTTAGCACTCTGCAGCTCACGTGATGGCTCGTAAGGACCTAAGCCCTCACCTGTGGACTCTGGCCTGCACTGGTAGAACACCTCTTCATCTCGGCCTCGCCCTTTACCCCGTTGATCGATTCTCCATTGACTTCGCGTTGTGATTTCTTTAGTTCAGAGCGACCCCAGTATTCGTTCATCACTAGGGATCACAATTCAGCTAGCATTCCGCAAATCATGACCAACACCGATGAATTTTCACACATAACAATTTAATTTACACAAGAACCACTTCCGGTACATGTTCACAAATACAAATACAAAGTCGATGGGAGCCTCACATTCATCTCTTCCCTTGCTCCCCTAACACAATGTCAGAAGGTGATCGCTGAGTTTACCCCTCACTAAGGGTCATCCTCGACTGACAGACAGTTTTACACTAGCATGATTTCACTTGTCTACTAACTTCTCTGTACTTGGGTAGTAACACTAATAGCTCTAGACATGACTCTTCAGACTGATCATCAGCCTCATAGTGTTGCGATCATACCTGATCTACATAAAGTCTCTGTACCTGGTTGTAGCTTTAACTACCTCTATTAATGTCTCTTCACGACTTATCTAAGTCTCATAATGGGACGATCACACATGATCTCAATAAAGTCTCTGTACATGTGTTACCGGGGCCTCATTATGAGGGAAGTAAAGAATAGTGACACTGTGACCTTCCAGGCATGTCATATGAGGCGACTAAGGAGGTTGATCGATGGCTTGACAAGCTGTCATTGTAAAAAGTATTGTTATGGAAACAGCGCCATATATTTTAGAGCAGTGATCTCTGCAATATGTGCCGCTTTGGCACGCAAGGTTTCTGATTTTGAGATTGTGGCTCTGCCCTATGTGCCGTATTCGGCTCGAAAGGACAATAGACATGATGATAGCTCTACAAGCTCTATTAATGTCTCTTCACGACTTATACTAAGTCTCATAATGGGACGATCACACATGATCTACTAAAGTCCTTGCAAATAGTTGTAACATTAACTTCTATCTGCTAATGTCTCTTCACTACCTACACCAAGTCTCATAATGTTACAATCACACATGATCTACTAAAGTCCTTGCAAATAGTTGTAACATTAACTTCTATCTGCTAATTGCCGTATCGCGCTATTATGACTATCTTACTCTAGTGTCACAATAAATCACATCTATATCACGTCTCCTAGAATTCACATCTGACCGACTTGACGGTTACTTCCTAACTAACTTACTCACTGACTGCCCAATTAACCCTCTAGTTCACGGTATCGGCTGTATCTGACCACAGACGCCCGCACTGAACCGCTGCTCGGTTGCGATTAATCTACCTTGCCCCTTAACCTATTCTTTGTTCACCTAATTCTCTCGCCTTGCTTCTGCCCTCGTGACTCTTGCTGTGTTCACCTAACTTCCACGAGCACTTGAACACCTGTCACTGCCCTTCTTTATCTCCCCTTTGTTTGCTACCTAACTCCCCCTTTTTACCTTCATTCAACTCATCACTGCTATACCCTCTTTGACACTATGTATTTCCGAGCTGTGACCGCGGCCTTATGCTATAGTCATGAGAACACTTGCGCGAAAGACATTGTCTACGAAGCTAATTTTTCAGTTAGCTGAGTGGCAGTGTTCCCTAGCGTTTGGCTTTTCGTGGCAATGCGCTGTGTCACTGAGTACGGGTTCGATCCTGCTTGGTCCATATTTTTTTCTGTTGTCGATTATTTATCAATTTTTCCGAGTGCTGTAAACACACCTCTTCCTCTGAATTGATTCGCTGATTATCGCCTCGGAAGTTTCCCTCTAGAATAATATTCATTGATTATTATTTGTCTCCGGGTGTTGGTTGAGCTGCATTAGGCCACCAGAAATGGACACCGCTAGTTTCGAAACAATCGACGCAAATTTCGTCAGCGGAAGGAGAGACTCTCAAATTTCGAAATATAATATGTTCTGTTCGTAGAATCTTGTTTGCATTGCATTGCTAAATTATATTGCCACATTATTTTATAACATTATATTGTCACATTATATTGTCACATTATATTGCTAGATTCACCTGCTAATTCAAAAACGTGTTGGATATCGCTGTAATTGAGTCTTGGCCAGAGTTATGTTTTTCTTTTAAGAAAACGGCTAGTCGTTGACATCATCATCATGATGCTCTTTCGAAAGAACGTTTTGTCTTTGCCGTGCCTTGAACACACGTGAGACTTCACGAATGTTCTATCAATGAAGTTATATTTGTTGCTGGTGTGTGACGTTGTCTTCAACTGTGCGTTCATCCATTTCCGCAAGCAAGGGCAGCAACTGTTGACATGTTACACTTTATTCTATTCTTATATGTTCTTTAAACGTATTATTTTATTGGTTATTCTATCAGCTATTCTATCAGTTATTATATTGGCTTTTCTATCAGCTATTCTATCAGTTATTATATTGGCTTTTCTATCAGCTATTATATCAGTTATTAAATTGGCTTTTCTATCAGCTATTATATTAGCTGTTCTATTGGCTTTTCTATTGGCTATTATATCAGCTATTATATTGGCTTTTCTATCAGCTATTATATATCAACTATTATATTGGCTAGCCTATCAGCTATTCTATTGGCTAGTCTATTGACTATTATATCAGCTATTATATTGGCTTTTCTATCAGCTATTATATCAGCTATTCTATTGGCTTTTCTATCAGCTATTATATTGGCTAGTCTATCAGCTATTATATTGGCTTTTCTATCAGCTATTATATTGGCTAGTCTATCAGCTATTATATTGGCTAGTCTATCAGCTATTATATTGGCTAGTCTATCAGCTATTATATTGGCTAGTCTATAAGCTATTATATTGGCTAGTCTATCAGCTATTATATTGGCTAGTCTATCAGCTATTCTATTGGCTAGTCTATTGACTATTATATCAGCTATTATATTGGCTTTTCTATCAGCTATTATATCAGCTATTCTATTGGCTTTTCTATCAGCTATTATATTGGCTAGTCTATCAGCTATTATATTGGCTAGTCTATCAGCTATTATATTGGTTTTTCTATCAGCTATTATATTGGCTAGTCTATCAGCTATATTATTGGCTAGTTTATCAGCTATTATATTGGCTAGTCTATCAGCTATTATATTGGCTAGTCTATAAGCTATTATATTGGCTATTCTATTGGCTATTCTAAACATTACTGTGTCCTCTGGCAGGTGCTCAGCGTTGCTGCAGTCATGTTAAGAACAGCTGTGGCTGCCTGCATCGATCATCTAGGTCTGTAACTCTCTCACGCCTGTCTGGAGTAATGGCCTCCATAATGATGACCTCGTTTGATTTACTTCTCGATGACTCAAAGTTTCTTTTCAAGAAGCACATACTAGAGCCTAAACAGGAAAACTTCATGATGTCATAACAAACAGGAAAACTTCACGATGTCTTAACGAGCAGGAAAACTTCCTGATGTCATATAGAGCAGGACAATTTCATGATGTCATAACGAGTAGGAAAACTTCATGATGTCATAACGAGCCTTCACGATGTCATAACGAGCAGGAAAACATCACGGCGACATAACAAACAGGAAAACATCACGGCGACATAACAAATAGGAAAACATCACGGCGACATAACAAATAGGAAAACATCACGGCGTCATAACAAACAGGAAAACATCACGGCGACATAACATAGGAAAACATCACGGCGACATAACAAACAGGAAAACATCACGGCGTCATAACACATAGGAAAACATCACGGCGTCATAACAAATAGGAAAACATCACGGCGTCATAACAAACAGGAAAACATACGACAGAATTAACGAACATAATCATCATCATCATTGAGTGCCATTTCCGCATCGAAGGTTGTCTACCATGGAACAACAAACATATTAAAACATAGTTTATGCACAAATGTGGACGGTATAACCGATAGCTATTTCTCTGCCGGACACAATATCCGGCCACCCAATCTTTCATCCACAGACACCATCTCTACTTTTTACATTTAACACAAAATTCTAATGTAATTGAATTTTAACAAAATATATATATTTTTTCCACGTGCAAATTCATCTCATTGACTCCCAATTTAACAACGAGGCGGTGGCGAGGGGAGATTTATGTGATAACTTACAAATTCTCTTCACGGTTCCCGTCGCTTGCTCTAGGCTGGGCCACGCGTGTGGCCCGAGTTACCACGAATTGCTGTAATAAATGCATTCATCTGACGACTTGGTCTTTCTCGAGACTTGAAGCGTCGCTGTTGTCGTGAAGAGGTGGCCAGGCTATGTTCTCATGATCCAACCTCAGACCACTATTTTGTGCTTTCTAACAAGCGCTCCGTGCAAGTTTGCCTTCCAGCAATGACGTCATCAATGTTTATTCTATCTTCTCTAGAGCAGCCCATCGTGCTTGTTGTCATCTTCTCCATTTTATATTTTTGGTAGTGGCGATGTTTGACATTTTAATCATCATCATTATCCTCATCATCCTCATCATCATCAACATTATCAGGTCGCATGTCCTTTGAAGGGACGTCACATTCACCACAGCCTGTCTGACAGAATCTGTCATCTCAGCCACATCTCCAACTTCTGTTGTTCAAGATCTCCTTGATGTCTTCAAACCACCATCTTCTTCGCCTGCCGCTGTGGCGTCGCCTAGGAACCATGCCTTGTTCTCTCCAGCCCTCTGTGACTTCTGACGTGGCTATTGTTGTTTAATTTCTTCCGTGGAATGGTCTTTACAAACCACTTCATTTTAATGTTTAAACCTTCCAACATGTCTTCATTGCTCTTGTCCATTATCCAAGGTATCTTAAGGATTTTTCTGTAGCATTTTGTTTAGAGTGAATCGTCTTCCTTGTTCTTTGCGAGATTGTCCATGATTCACAACCATATGTTGCTATCGGGACGATACATGTCCTCAGTCATTGTAATGTTACTGCCTTGCCTGGTATTGTGCCGCATTTTTTTCATGGCATTTATTTATGGTTTTGTTATTGCTAGTCTTCTTGTGATCTCTTGATGGCAGTCTCCATTGTTGGTTACTACAGACCCCAAATATTCATAGTTTGAAGTTGTTCAAGATCTTCCCTATTGATGATGCTTTTTGTTAAATGATCCCATTTGAATAAAGAGCATTTTATGAAATGAATTGTTCATTTCTTGTCAGTTATATTTGTGTGTGTTGTTGAATTAATCATTTACTCTGAACTGTTTCTAGTTGTTGTTGTTGATCCAGCAGCGCGTGAGCCTACGCCCTTCAGCCCAATGCCATGTATAATATCTGCAGGCATTTCTGAGCTCCCTTGTTGTCCCGAACAAGAAATGTTTCTAGTAGCTGCTGCCTAACTCTGTTGTGTTTCTCAGTTATAATTTCTTTGTCAATCTCTTGCAGTTATAGTCCAAAGTGGCAAGACCGCGTGTCATGTTTTCATAAAATTATATTAGGCCTAAAACACTTGATTGTACCTGGCACACCTAGTATGAATGACGTCACTGCTCAGCGACCGTCCACAAATGTGAAAGTGTAGGAAGGTGGCCGTGCTCTGAGCCCGAGCGGACTCCAATTCCCCGTCTCGTGAAATGTCTTGTTTTGAACTAATGAGACAGAAATTTGACCAATCCAAGCGAACGGACTTGTTTATTCCAGGCGACTCCAGTGATGGCCGACACACTGCAGGGCTGTCACAAGCTGAGCTATCTCTTCTCGTGATAATCAAACTACTCCAGTGATGGCCGACACGTTGCAGGGCTGTCACAAGCTGAGCTATCTCTTCTCGTGATAATCAAACTACTCCAGTGATGGCCGACACGTTGCAGGGCTGTCACAAGCTGAGCTATCTCTTCTCGTGATAATCAAACTACTCCAGTGATGGCCGACACGTTGCAGGGCTGTCACAAGCTGAGCTATATCTTCCTCGTGATAATCAAACTACTTCCCAATTTATTTTATTCTAGACGACAATGTTCACCATTACTAGACTGCACAATATCTTGAGACATTTATGAGTGTTTTGCGTTCGCCAGTTTTCACCTCTTGACGAAGTCCCTAGAGACAAGGAACTGAATTTTACGTGTTAATACATTTTTCCCTGGCAGCCGTGTGCATAGGGGTCCCTAGTCGAACAGGTAGATAACTCCGTCTTTGGAGGTACTCATATTTTTTTTT
This sequence comes from Megaustenia siamemsis, assembly GCA_032433765.1. Taxonomy (NCBI): domain Eukaryota; kingdom Metazoa; phylum Mollusca; class Gastropoda; order Stylommatophora; family Ariophantidae; genus Megaustenia; species Megaustenia siamemsis. Next base: position 5,846,562 of record JAVIAB010000051.1, on the reverse strand, counting down.
TTTCTGTCAATGAGTAATTTCCAGTGTACATCGGTGCCGAGACCAGGCGAGGTTACCGCAGAAAGAAATCTGAAATAAAAATACAACTGGTCCAGCCGAGATTTGAACTCACAACTTCTCTGTCTGGAGACCGGCGTTTTGCCTCGTGCCAACCAGCCCCCCCACCCCACACACACACACACACACACATTAGACTAAATTATACATTGACCCCTTCTCCTGCGACGCTTCAAGGCAGCAGTAGACGGACAACAGAAAGTTGACAATGTTATTGCTCACATTAGAGCATATTGCGTTATCACATTAGAGCATATTGCGTTATCACATTAGAGCATATTGCGTTATCACATTAGAGCATATTGCGTTATCACATTAGAGCATATTGCGTTATCACATTAGAGCATATTGCGTTATCACATTAGAGCATATTGCGTTATCACATTAGAGCATATTGCGTTATCACATTAGAGCATATTGCGTTATCACATTAGAGCATATTGCGTTATCACATTAGAGCATATTGCGTTATCACATTAGAGCATATTGCGTTATCACATTAGAGCGCGTCACATATCAGTTTTGTGATTCTGAAACATTTCTGATGACAGTAAAGAGATTCATTGTTGGCAGGTGGGGAGAGTAATTGTGGGGGAGACATTAATTGTGGGCATTGTGGGGAGAGTAATTGTGGGGGAGACATTAATTGTGGGCATTGTGGGGAGAGTAATTGTGGGGGAGACATTAATTGTGGGCATTGTGGGGAGAGTAATTGTGGGGGAGACATTAATTGTGGGCATTGTGGGGAGAGTAATTGTGGGGGAGACATTAATTGTGGGCATTGTGGGGAGAGTAATTGTGGGGGAGACATTAATTGTGGGCATTGTGGGGAGAGTAATTGTGGGGGAGACATTAATTGTGGGCATTGTGGGGAGAGTAATTGTGGGGGAGACATTAATTGTGGGCATTGTGGGGAGAGTAATTGTGGGGGACACATTAATTGTGGGCATTGTGGGGAGAGTAATTGTGGGGGAGACATTAATTGTGGGCATTGTGGGGAGAGTAATTGTGGGGAGACATTAATTGTGGGCATTGTGGGGAGAGTAATTGTGGGGGAGACATTAATTGTGGGCATTGTGGGGAGAGTAATTGTGGGGAGACATTAATTGTGGGCATTGTGGGGAGAGTAATTGTGGGGGAGACATTAATTGTGGGCATTGTGGGGAGAGTAATTGTGGGGGAGACATTAATTGTGGGCATTGTGGGGAGAATTGTGGGGAGACATTAATTGTGGGCATTGTGGGGAGAGTAATTGTGGGGGAGACATTAATTGTGGGCATTGTGGGGAGAGTAATTGTGGGGGAGACATTAATTGTGGGCATTGTGGGGAGAGTAATTGTGGGGGAGACATTAATTGTGGGCATTGTGGGGAGAGTAATTGTGGGGGAGACATTAATTGTGGGCATTGTGGGGAGAGTAATTGTGGGGGACATTAATTGTGGGCATTGTGGGGATTGTGGGGAATTGTGGGCATTGTGGGGAGAGTAATTGTGGGGAGACATTAATTGTGGGCATTGTGGGGAGAGTAATTGTGGGGGAGACATTAATTGTGGGCATTGTGGGGAGAGTAATTGTGGGGGAGACATTAATTGTGGGCATTGTGGGGAGAGTAATTGTGGGGGAGACATTAATTGTGGGCATTGTGGGGAGAGTAATTGTGGGGGAGACATTAATTGTGGGCATTGTGGGGAGAGTAATTGTGGGGGAGACATTAATTGTGGGCATTGTGGGGAGAGTAATTGTGGGGGAGACATTAATTGTGGGCATTGTGGGGAGTAATTGTAATTGTGGGGGAGACATTAATTGTGGGCATTGTGGGGAGAGTAATTGTGGGGGAGACATTAATTGTGGGCATTGTGGGGAGAGTAATTGTGGGGGAGACATTAATTGTGGGCATTGTGGGGAGAGTAATTGTGGGGGAGACATTAATTGTGGGCATTGTGGGGAGAGTAATTGTGGGGGAGTGGGCATTGTGGGGAGAGTAATTGTGGGGGAGACATTAATTGTGGGCATTGTGGGGAGAGTAATTGTGGGGGAGACATTAATTGTGGGCATTGTGGGGAGACATGTTAGTCTTGGTCTGACTTTGCCTCTTTTACCTTGTATTTTCCCCTCCAAGATTACCTTTAGTAGGCTGTTGTGTCTTTTAATATGCCCCAAAAATCGCATTTGTCTTGTTTGAATTGTGTTCAGTAGTTATCTTTTCATTGTTAGTAGTTTTAAGACTTCATCTTTTGTTTTCTTTTCCTTCCATCCAATTCTACCTATTCTTCTATATATCCACATTTCAAAGGCTTCAATTCTCTGTTCTGTTTTTTTGTCTAATATCCATGTTTCTGCACCATATAGGAATATTGAGAAGATGTAACATTTTGCTATTCTTAGTTTTAGCCCTGGTGTTATTTGTTTTGGTATTAGTATATTTTTCTTGACATTAAAATTACTTTTTGCCATACCTATTCTTTTGTTTATTTCATTTGTACAAATACAATGAAAACATCATTCATTGTTTTACTGATTATAGTATGGTTATAGTATGTCCAAGGTAGTTGTAGTTCTGAACTGTCTCCAATTCTATTCCTTCAATTTTAATATCCACTTGTGGGTTTTGTATTTTCTTTCATTTCATTAAGTAATGATTGTAGATCTGTAGGATTTTCTGCTAGTAGTACAGTATCATCAGCATATCTTAGGTTATTGATTATATTTCCATTAATGTTTAGGCCTGGCATCTCAGTGGTGTTTAGGATGCATCCTTGTCTTACTCCTCTTTTTATTTCAATGGGTGTAGAGTTCTCTTTGTTATATTTTATTATTGCTGTTTGCTCCCAGTATAGATTACATTTTAGTAGCATGTCCATGTTATCTTGATGTATCTCTTTTAGGCAACCTATAAGTTGTTTGTGGTGTATTCTATGAAAAAGCTTTGGTGTAGTCTATTAATGTCTATGGTCTATCTTAGAATTACTGTTCTTTAATTCTGGACATTTCAGAGGTTGACACGGGTGGATACTGAACATTCATAAGTGCATATGGTAACAATCAATATTTCTCACCTTACTTAAGATTTTGTTCTCTGAAGCACAACTTTGAAACACTCTCAAAAACACTTTCATAACTAAATGTTCTCAATGTTCTAATTCACATGTTCTGGTTATGTCTACTGTTCTACTAATTGTTACTACTCTACTAACTCTGTGGCTTACTACTTCTTAATACCTAACTCTCTTATCTGTTCCTTCATAACTTGACTGACTCCTGGGCATAATTAACTAACTTCCTTGTTTGTCCTAGCTGCTTACAACTGAAAACTACTGTCTAACTGAGTGCCTTCGGCAGTTCGGCTGAAGCCTGACTAAGCTTACTAGTCTACATTTCTAATTCGTGCCTAGCTCTGTCTTCCTCCTAACTTACTGAAAACCTCTTGTGAAGACGATTAAATGCTGAGATCTCATTTACATAAATCTGTACGTGCAATATTTGCATCCAATGGATTGTCGCGAAGTTGTCGCGAGACGACAACTTGCAACAAGCTCCGACCAATCAGATTTCACAATCCTGAACTACATTTGACCTATCTCTCAGAATTGTCAAAACAAGCAGTTTATGACACCAGCGTAACCTCTGGACAGCTTGACCTCTCCTGAGTTTCAAATAATGATGTTTACTTCATGACTTTCACCTGTTCTTGAAGTTGTTTGTCAACCTATTTACCTGACAGGTCAAGCCATGTGTTGACTCACACTTTTACAATAACTGCTAGGAAAATTTCCATTTTCCCGAAACTTGTTATGTCCGTGCACTACCCTTCCTTCACCCTTACCTATTCGTCACCATCCTTCCTTCTCGGCTTTGTCCACTAACCGCTATGAACTTTCCATTCGCACAACTTGTTATTCTGGACATTGTAGTGAAGGAAAGCAAAAATAAAGGACTCAGCCTTAATAGCAAAAAGACAGAGGTAATGGTAACAACAAAGAAAAAGACATCACCTCAGTGCAAATAAAGACAAGTGGAACACTATTAAAACAGGTAAATGAATTTAAATATTTGGGAACATTGTTAACCTCAGACGGAAGATGTACAAAAGAGGTGAGATGTAGAATCTATTCTCCTTTCGAGCCGAAGACGGCACATAGGGCAGAACCACAATCTCAAAAACAGAAATCGTGCATGCCAAAATGTCACATATTGCAGAGATCACTGCTCTAACATCTATGGCTGTTTCTATAACAATACTTTTTACAATGACAGCTTGTCAAACCATCGATCCATCTCCTTAGTCGCCTCTTACGACATGCCTGGAAGGTCACAGTGTCACTATTCTTTACTTTCCTCATAATGAGGCCCCGGTAACACACAGGAGATGTAGAATGGCTCAGGCAAAAGCAGCTTTCCAAAAAATGAGGAAAATACTATGCAATCCATTTTTGACAATAGAAACAAGAAAAAGAGTTCTTAAATGTTACGTAGAGCCAGTCTTAACATACGGATGTGAATCATGGAAATAGGACAACAGACAAGAAAATCACTTGAGTCTGTAGAAATGTGGTTTTACAGAAGAATGTTGAGAATACCATGGACAGCTAAGAAGAGTAATGAAGAGGTTCTGAGAAAGGTCAAAGCAAAAAGAGAGCTAATTTCCAATGTTAGGAAGAGACAATCATCATTTTTTTGGCCATGTAATGAGAAGAGAACAACTTGAATATATTGTAACAACTGAAAAAATTGAGGGACGAAGAGATAGAGGGAAGCAAAAAGAAAAAAATAACAGACAGCTTAAGAGAATAGCTTGACAGAAGGTCAACAACAGAAATGATAAATAACTGTCGAGATCGAATGTTGTGGAGAGACATGATCACCTACGCCACTAGGCCCGGTACTTAATGATGATGATGAACTACCGACCACTGCTATTTTATATCACTGTTATCAGCCGTTAAGAAATGGGTACCGGCTGAATTAACTGACCCATGCTTGAATTCACCTATTCTGTTACGGTGGCCGAGTCGATAACTTGTTTATGGGCCTCAAACAAGGAGAGCGGGTGGTCGAGTTGTCAATTTGCTGGGCTCTAAACCGGGATAGCGGGTGGTCGAGTCGATAAAGTGTGCTCGAAACCTGGAGAACACGGTTCGAATCCTGGTAGGGCCAAACTTCTTTTTTTCTATCGGGGGTAAAATAGAAAGACAAACTGGAACAATTTGGGGACTAGTTAGTCTCGATGCAAGACGCCGGTCTCAAGACAAACAGGCTGTGAGTTCAAACCACTGCTGCAGCAGTTGGGACTTTTATTTATGATGTCTCTCTGTGGACCACCCCTGGTCTTAGCAGCGAGGCGCGGCTTGAAATGTCAATTATTCATCCACGGAAAAAAATATGAGTATCGCCGAAGACGAAGTTACCTGCGTGTACGGCGAGGGACCCCTGTGCACACATCTGCCAGGGAAGAACGGATTAACTCGCAAAATTCAGTTCCTAGTCTCTAAGGACTTCGCCTGAAGTGAAAGCTGGAGAAAAAAAATGAATACCCGAACTCATCGCGGCCTTTATTCTCCGGTTCTACAATCCAACCTTGCAAACCCTAATATTGGGAAAATGCCGTAGAGATAGTTTTTTTTTTTTTGTTTTTCTATTGTACATAGGCCGATGTCGATTCTTATATCCAATCTACATGAGGCTATTGTCTTGATACAAGTTTCTACTTCTCGCCAACACCTCCCGCTGTTTGATTCATGGAACAGCCCTCTCTTGCAAACTAGCATTACAATGGGTCCTTACATTTATCATCCGAGCGTCTTAGCATTAACTTCATATATGCCCTTGTATGTGTTCAAACATGCCCGTGTATGTGTTCAAATATACCCGTTTTTGAAACAAATATTTCCGCGTATGAAATCAAAAATATTAGTATTTGAAATCAAATACCTGCGTGTAGGAAATCGAATATGTCCATGTATGTATGAAATCGAATATGTCCTTGTATGTGTGAAATAAATATGTCCATGTATGAAATCAATTATGTCCCGAATGTCCCTGTATGTATTAAGTCAAATATGCCCTTGTATGTGTGAAAGAAAATATGTCCCTGTATGAAATCAATTATGTCCATGCATGAAATTAAATATGTCCGCATATGAATGTAATTATGTCCATGTATGAAATCAAATATGTCCATGAATGAAATCAAATATGTCCATGCATGAAATCAAATATGTCCGCATATGAATGTAATTATGTCCATGTATGAAATCAATAATGTCCATGTATGAAATCAAATATGTCCCTGTATGAAATCAATTATCTCCATGTATGCAATCAATTATGTCCATGCATGAAATCAAATATGTCCGCAAATGAATGTAATTATGTCCATGTATGAAATCAATAATGTCCATGTATGAAATCAAATATGTCCCTGTATGAAATCAATTATGTCCATGTATGAAATCAATAATGTCCATGTATGAAATCAAATATGTCCCTGTATGAAATCAAATATGTCCGCATATGAAACCAAAAATGTCCATCTATGAAGTCAATTATGTCCATGTATGAAATCAAAAATGTCCATTCACTGCCCGGCTTATACCAACAGTTTCTTGAGTGATGGGTGTGGATGGGGAAGGGCCATCATTTATTATTGTCAGGCCCCATTGTTATCTTGGGGCCGGCAAGTTGGGGCCTGGGGTTAAGTGACCAGCTTGAGATCCATGAATCTGAACCCTCCGCAGCAGTGCCGTCTTTGTGTGACAGAACACATGTCACGTGTGGGACTTGTCAGTGGCGAGGAAATCTGCCAATCCTTTCATTTGTCGACCAGAAACAAATGGCAGGTTCTTAACATCCGGTCTGGAATTTACATGCTAATTTAATGACGGTGGTTATACTCCACTAGAGTACGTGGGCACACTCAGGTCTCTCACATAATCTATCTATCCAAAACTGATACAACTTTTATGTTCATTTCTCTCGCTCTCTTTCTCTCTCTCTCTCTCTCTCTCTCTCTCTCTCTCTCTCTCTCGTTTTCTCTCTGCTCATGTTCTTTCAGCTTCTATAATTATAATTATCGCTCATTTCTATCTGACATTTTTTTCCTCGTTTAACTCTGCTGTTGCGAGAGCATAAGTGACGAACTAGCGGTCACAATCGCAGGGTCGGCGCACAATCAACGACCAAGACCTAGCAGTCCGACCTCCTCGTGGTCTCCCCTGGTAACCGTCTGCCTCGAAACAGCCTGACTAACAGAACGCCTGTTGCCTGTATTGGTGGCTCTTACTGATATAGAAGACATAGTATTGTAGTACCTCAGGGCTGGACTAGTAGTTTCCCAGCATAGCCTTGGTTGGACGAACTCCAACTTCTCCAGTAAGAGCCGGGAATGTCAAGAAAGCCACTACTACCCGCCACATTAATGAGTAAAAGGGCGACCTGTCCTCATGAACCCGTGGCATCACATCAACATCAACCTCTGCAGTTCTTTCTTTCTTTCTTTCTTTCTTTCCTTCTTTCTTTCTTTCTTTCTCTCTTTCTTTCTTTCTTTCTGTCTTTCTTTCTGTCTTTCCTTCTGTTTCATCTTTTCTTTCTTTTTTTGCCTTCTTTTTCTCTTACATTTCTTTTCTTTATTTTTTTTCTATCTTTCATCTTTCTGCGTTTTCCTCTTCTGTTTAGTTGTAAACAACAGACGTCACACATACTATGGTCAACAATGCAATGATTACTTCCAAACTGAAATTGTAACACCCTAATTCCTCGTGGTACAGTGTGTTTATCTAGTTGTTAGTGGTTCCTTGTTGTTGGTGTTTATCTAGTTGTTGGTGTTTATCTTATGGTGTTTTCTCCTCTTCATTTACCTTCGTAGCGGGCAACTAGAATTTGCTCCCTGTATATTGTATTTGACCTGTTCTGACGTGCCGGTGAAGTCGTGTCCGGTATTCAATCAACCAATCAAAACATTTCCAGGACCCACCTCAAGCGACACCCAGTCATAATAATAATCAGTTATAACGCCCACTCAGGACAAAGCAACGTTAAACTTTATACAGAGAAATACTAAATGATTGGAACAATCTGTGCATGTGTAATTAATACAAATTAATTAAATGTTATAGAAACACGTGAAAGGTCCCAATGGAGAGCAGACCTCTCAAAGTTATCTGATATTACAAGAATACATAAATGTTCAACGTGAGGTGCGACATATTCTCAGACGGGACTGACGTTCTTGCCAGTCAAGGGCCGACATGTCTGCAACTTTGGACAGAACTAAAGAATGAACGCTGAGTCCAACAAGAAACTCACACAAACTCTGAGAGTTTTCATCTCCACTGACTCCTCACACGTTTCGCTTTAACAGATTGTCTCTTTGTTTAGGATGAAAGAAATGAGAGTTAAGATGGGCACAGCCAGAAACGAGAAACTTAGTGGGCATGTCAGATGATTGATTAACCAACACAGAACTGGAGTCGTCAGTCGCTGGACACTGCGGGACTTGATGAGGAGGGGATCTGAGCACCTATGGACATGTTCGGAGTGCAATGATGATGACCCGCAAATAACTCAATAACTCAATAACTCAATAACTTCTTTGTTGTAGGAACGAAAAGTTGTTTCATTCATTGATGGAGGTCTTGAGCTCTGACGTCAAATGGCGGGATACTGCTGGCGCGTCATAGTTGATGTTTGGGCCAGTGAGACTAGGCGGACAGTCAAGTCACGTTCTGTGTTTCTGTGACTTATTTGACTTTCTGCTCTGTTTCCTACCAACATGTACGAAACAAGTACACCACAACCATTCTGAGTTGACTTGTATAACCAGGACCTGTACAATCATATTTAGAAAACAAAGTTATGAATGGCGCCATCATAATCATCATCATCTAGCTTGCTCCTATTGGAAAATGGCTGCCGTGACAGTTACACTGAAGTCATCGTCTTTGAAAATGTAAATACCAAGTCACAAAATCAAAATATGCCCTTTTGCAGTCAGATACCAATTTTCAGCTCGTCCAAAATATTGAAAGTGCAAAATATAAAATGAAAAAAAAAAATGCAGAATCAAAATTATCAGACATAACAGTACAATAAAAACAGTGGGTACTGAGATGCACTTTTGGAATTCACAAATATAAATATGAATGTTTGATGAGCACTGCGGTACAGGCTAGGTTCGTGAACAAAGCTACTAATGGACACGGGTTCGGTTCAATCATTTATAAATGTGTATTGATTTTTGTTTCTTACATTGGTAAAGAACAACCATGCTAATTTACTGCTGACAACCATGCTAATTTACTGCTGACAACCATGCTAATTTACTGCTGACAACCATGCTAATTTACTGCTGACAACCATGCTAATTTACTGCTGACAACCATGCCAATTTACTGCTGACAACCATACCAACGGGCGTTCCGTTATAAAAAACAAAAAAAAAAAAACAATCTTTTAGCATTAACAACAAATGACGTCATGAGAGGTGACTAGATTCTATCTTCCTTTCTTGATGATCAAAGCGCATAAAACAAAATAGAAAATACGCTCAAAGTAAACACCGAATGATAAAGAAAGGTCATCACAGAGAAAGTGCCGTTTGTTCTGTGTTAAGATAAAGAAAACATGAGCCCAGAAACCGGAAGTGGTTATTTTAAAACAGCAAAAAGGATTTAAAAAGAAGCGCAACCAGAGGAATGTCGAGGTGAATTAGGAAACTAGAGAGACGCGTGGAAGGTTTGGAGAATAATGGGAAGAAGTTAAATACAAAAGCTTGGTAATGAAGCATGAAAGCGTGTGTTTGCCTGAACAAATTCTGTTATTATCAAATAAACGGAAGGGGCTACAACTTGGTGATCTCAGATCAAAAAGTGAGCAATTAAGTGATGGAATTAAAGCATTCCAGAGAAATAATCTAATCAGCAGGAGACATCGCAACAAAAACATCATCAAAGATGGACTGGAGTCTAGTTACGTGTTATGTTCTTCAAGCATTTCTAATTGGAGCGGACGTATAGACAGAAGATAACAGAAGATAGACGTCCCATGAAGGTGGATATAAAGATGAAAGGACAAATAAATAATGAAGTCAACAAGAAGAGAATTCATGTTATTTTGGAGTTATTGAAATGCCATATTTTAGAACAAATAAATATGGTGCCGTACCTAAAACAAGAGAGCCGTGCTAGCTCGCTGGTTAGTCAACTGAACTACACAGGACAAGGGGTCAGGTTCTATCCTGATCGACGGCTTCCGGGTTCACCCAGCCTTTAATGGGTACCGAATATTTTTCTGGGAAAACAAAGCGACACGGGCGTAATAGCGACCACATTACCTCAAAAACTGGGGGCCTCGGTAGCCTAGTTGGGAAAACCACCCGATTAGACTACCGACGTTCGGACAACCCGTGTTCGATTCCCGCTGGGAGCAGTGTGGGTTGTACTCGTGGTTGGATAAAAAAAAATACCTCCACTGTTGACTCAGCCGTTGGCAGAAATAGGTACCAGGGTATTACCCTAGGAAGGTGAGGAATGTCGCCTCGCATCTCAGTTTCGATGCTTGAGGCGACACTATACAGAAATCTCCGAACATTTCTGGATAGTCGGCCGAGCACATATGGTTGTAAACTCGCGTGCTAAGACGCCGGTTCAAGTCTCGTACCTTACCTTTACCTATACATTACCTCAAAAATCTTTTGCCGAAGATTTATAAAAAAAAAAAAAAAAGGTCACTAACACCATATAAGCCACTTGGCGTGACAGGGCTGATTACTTGACTTTTTTACCTAAAACAAGATCTAGAATTATAAAGTAGAGTATATCGACCAACTACCAGCCCGACAATGTTCCCATTATTATAATTATCTTTTGTTATTATATAAACTAAACAAAGAGGTCAAGGAATAATGACGGTGAGAGAAGTAAAGCTCTTTTTATGTGCAGACATTGGCTTGACGTGGGGTGTGTCCTGAGGAGTCATGGGCGATGGCAACCCATATTATCATTCTGTGTGTGTGTGCTTGTGATGAAACGTCTACGTCAAAATATCTGCTTCACGTCATCATCATTGAGCGCCGTCTCCGCATCGAAGGTTGGCTACCACGATGCGCCATTCCGCTGTCTCTTGATTTAATAGTGCAGGTTGGCATAGGCTGACTTAGTCCATCTGTTAATGTTACTCGTCCACGTTAGTCTTGGTCTGCCTCTGTCTCTTGTTTTGATAGTGCATGTTGTCATAGATTGACTTGTCCATCCTTTGATGTTACTCGTCCACGTTAGTCTTGGTCTGCCTCTGTCTCTTGCTTTGATAGTGCATGTTGTCACAGGCTGATTTGTCCATCTTTTGATGTTACTCGTCAATGTTAGTCTTGTTCTGCCTCTTTTACCTTGTATTTTCCCTTCCAAGATTACTTTTAGTAGGCTGCTCTGTCTTTTGACATGCCCCAAAAATATCATTTGTCTTGTTTGAATTGTGTTTTGTTGTTTTCTTTTCATTTTGAGTTGTTTTAAAGCTTCCTATTTTTCTATAAAGAAACAATCATCATTTTTTGACCATGTAATGAGAAGAGAACAACTGGAATATGTTGTGACAACTGGAAAAATTGAGGGACGAGGAGATAGAGGGAGGCAAAGAGAGAAAATAACAGACAGCTTAAGAGAATGGCTTGGCGGAAGGTCAACAGCGGATATGATAAATAGCTGCCGAGATCGAAAGTTGTGGAGAGACATGATCACCTACGCCAGTAGGCCTGGTACTTGATGATGATGATTCTGCTATAATCCAAATCCAAATTTCAAAGGCTTCAATTTCTAATTTTCCTTCTTGGTAAAGAGTCCTTACATACCATGTACATATTTTTAGATCTTTCTTATGATATCAGTTAGAATTTCTCTCCATGCCTTTCTCTGGAATAGTACGTGATGAGGCTCCAATCTCTTTCACGGTGGTCTGCCATATTCGTCTTTCGTGCCCTGACCATGCCTCTTGTGTACCACACACTTTGCAGTTTTCGTTTTCTGAGCCGTTGATCATTTCTAATTCTTCCGCGCCATCTACCCTCACAGACTTTGTACATTCGGGGTGGACATTCCCGCTAGGCGCCATTGTTGTCAAAATAGATGCTTGCCTGTCGAACCGCGAACACACGCTGGATTATCGATGATAGGTTAAACACGTCGAGACACAAGAAGAATAAATCGTATTCCACTGAAATATCGATAAAGTTCACAGTCCATCCGATCGTCAAAAGTAAACATAACTACACCGGACACTGCTTGACATAGAGGCAAATAAACAACAAATGATGCACTCTACAAAACAAAGAATTTCTCTCCGCTCCAATTGGAGTAGGTAATAATGCTCAGCAACTGTTACCTAGGACATACTCCCATGTTTCCTATTATGTTTCATCATCATCATCATCGAGTGCCTTCTCAGCAACGAAGGTTGGCTACCATGGAGCGCCATTTTGCTCTGTCTCTTGCTTTGATGATGCAGGTTGTCATAGGTTGATCTTTCGTTACTCGTCGTTAGTCTTGGTCTGCCTCTGCCTCTTTTACCTTGTATTTTCCTCTGCAGGATTACTTTTAGTAGGCTGTTGTGTCTTTTAACATGGCCTAAAAATCGCATTTGTCCTGTTTGAATTGTGCTTAGTAGTTCTCTTTTCATTTTTAGTTGTTTTAAGACTTCATCGTTTGTTTTCTTTTCCTTCCATTTAATTCTACCTATTCTTCTATATATCCACATTTCAAAGTCTTCAATTCTTTGTTCTGTTTTCTTGTCTAATGTCCATGTTTCTGCACCATATAGGAATATTGAGAAGTAGTAACATTTTGCTATTCTTAGTTTTAGCCTTGGTGTTATTTTTTTTTATGTTAGTATGTTCTTCATGGCATTAAAATTTATTTTGCCATTCCTATTTTGTTTATTTCAGTTGCACATTTTCCATCACTGGTTATAGTATGTCCAAGGTAGTTGTAGTTCTGAACTGTCTCCAGGTCTATTCCTTCAATTTTGATATCCACTTGTGGGTTTTGAGTATTATCTTGGTTTATGATCATAGTTTTAGTCTTTTTGATATTCATATCTAGTCCATATCTTTTGCTTGTCATGTTTATTTTATTAATTAATTGTTGTAGATCTTTAGGATTTTCTGCTAGTAGTACAGTAGTATTATGTTTAAACCAACTAAATTAGAGCCGCGATAGCTCAGTGGTTAGTGAACTGGACTACAAAGGACAAGAGGTAGGGTTTGATCTCAACCGACCGCTTCCGGGTTCATCCAGCCTTAAATAGGTACCGGAATTTTTCTGGGAAAGTAAAGCGGCACGGCCGTAATACCGACCACATTACCCAAAAAATCATGTGCTGAAGGTCTGTAAAATGTATGGTCACTAACACCATATTCCCTATACGCCACTCGGCGTGACGGGGGTACTTTACTTTTTTACAACTAAATTAGGCAATTATTTACAGTGATAGACTTGCATACACATGCGGTCAGGTTAAAGTTTATATAGTCCGTTCAGAAATTCATAATCACACCTGAATTAGTTTTGTGTGATAACCGCTTGTTATTTTGGTTTCAAAATTCGCATGCAATCTTAGAATATTGATGACGTTATAGAAATATTTGTTCTCTGAGAAATTTGATCTAGTTTAAAAGTTTTCTTCTTTAGGCTATATTAAATTCACCCTGTTCGAATTTGACACCATTTTAGGATATATACATTAATTTGGTGCGGTCGTTGACGTAAAATAGTTTGGCTATTGCAGAAACACTAACTTCAGGAAAATCCCGTGCACAAAACTGAATTGTTATTGAACGACATGACGCACCACGGCCTGGGCATTAATTACCGAAGGGAAGGCGTATCTTTCTTAATTTTGTGAAGACTCAGTAGACAATTTGTTGACTTTAAATACCAACATTTATATCTAAATTACAATGAGTTTGAAATGCAAATTTATAACTATGCAAAAGGTTACTTTTTTACTATATCAGCAATTGTAACCAATTGAATTCATGTTTGCAAATACACATAACGAACAACACCCACAATTAAGCACTATGTAGATACGCCTCTGACAAGAATTGCAGTAAACTGGAAAATTTAACATGATTACTGTAAACTCTAAAATTTGAATCAACTTGTGTGATATCGTCATAAAAGATCAAAGGAATTCGCTGATGTGCAAAATCTGTTTGTGGACTAAAAAAAATACCAAAATCTTTGCGTCATCAATATTCTAAGATTGCATGCAAATTTTGAAACTAAAATAATAAGCGGTTATCACGCAAAACTAATTCAGGTGTGATTATGAATTTCTGAATGGACTATAACATGATTGTCTAGAAGGAAGACAACACACAGACATTTTTTGTCACGTCAGTGGACGGTGAACAACATGGACAATTGTTGAAGAATGTGAGAAGAGTTTGCAAGCCCACCTATCACAGTCAGGTCGATGTGTTCGAGTTCACACCCAGCGGAAACACGATCGTGCAGGACATTGCTATCATTGGTGAGCGTTTACAAGAACCGTTGATTGTGTACACTATCATTGTTGAGCGTGTACAAGAACCGCTGATTGTGTACACTATCATTGTTGAGCGTGTACAAGAACAGCTGATTGTGTACACTATCAATGTTGAGCGTGTACAAGAACCGCTAATTGTGTACACTATCAATGTTGAGCGTGTACAAGAACCGCTGATTGTGTACACTATCATTGTTGAGCGTGTACAAGAACCGTTGATTGTGTACACTATCATTGTTGAGCGTGTACAAGAACCGCTGATTGTGTACACTATCATTGTTGAACGCCTACATAGTTATTGTAAATGTGTACACCATTATTGTTGTTCGTGGGACACTGAGAGAAAGACGCCACAGATGAACGGCGTTGAAGAATGTATAACCATCTCAGAGGATGAGACAATATTGAACATGACGTCAACAGATGAACTAAAATCTCCTGGAACCCACAGCTTCATCAATGACAACTGTAATGTCCCACAAATGAACTTTATTCTGCTTGGCAGATGCTGATGAAAGACAACATTGCACTCCTAGCAACCACATTAGCTCTCAGTCATTCCCGGCCAACAACTATGGACTATGTTATTTTATGTTATGTTTTATGTTACGTTACGTTACGTCGTCTCATGTCATGCTATGTTATGTTACGTCATGTTATGTCACGCCTCGTCATTTACGTCACGTCACGTTATGATACGTCACGTTATGTTATGTTACGTCACGTTACGTTATGTAATGTAATGTTATGTCATGTCACGTCACGTTATGTTATGTTATGTTACGTTACGTTATGTTGTGTTATGTAATGTTATGCTATGTCGCGTCATGTCATGCCATGCCATGTTATGTTATGTTACCATCATCATCACGCCACACCGAACTAACCCACAAGTACCCCCCCCCCCACCCCCCATATTCACATCCTAACATCGAGAATCTCCAAGATAACCCTCATCGACGTCCGCCAACCCTATAGCACGACCTGTGATCCATCGACATCCACCAACCCTATAGCACGACCTGTGATCCATCAACGTCCACCAACCCTATAGCACGACCTGTGATCCATCAACGTCCACCAACCCTATAGCACGACCTGTGATCCATCAACGTCCACCAACCCTATAGCACGACCTGTGATCCATCAACGCACGACCTGTGATCCATCAACGTCCACCACCCTATAGCACGACCTGTGATCCATCAACGTCCACCAACCCTATAGCACGACCTGTGATCCATCAACACCAACCCTATAGCACGACCTGTGATCCATCGCACGACCTCCACTACCACCCTATAGCACGACCTGTGATCCATCGACGTCCACCAACCCTATAGCACGACCTGTGATCCATCGACATCAACCCTATAGCACGACCTGAGATCCATCAACGCCCACCAACCCTATAGCACGACCTGTGATCCATCGACGTCCACCAACCCTATAGCACGACCTGAGATCCATCGACGTCCACCAACCCTATAGCACGACCTGTGATCCATCAACATCCACCAACCCTATAGCACGACCTGTGATCCATCAACTTCCACCAACCCTATAGCACGACCTGTGATCCATCAACGTCCACCAACCCTATAGCACGACCTGTGATCTATCAACGTCCACCAACCCTATAGCACGACCTGTGATCTATCAACGTCCACCAACCCTATAGCACGACCTGTGATCTATCAACGTCCACCAACCCTATAGCACGACCTGTGATCCATCAACGTCCACCAACCCTATAGCACGACCTGTGATCCATCAGCGTGAACAGATTTTGGTTCACAATTTTGCTCTGCAGCGGGCATTATTTGGTCTTTTTGATGATTATCTACCAACGGTTTTTAACGTACGCACATGTACACGGGATCGCCTGTTTTTTTGCCGTTATCCAAGAAGGTTAGACTGTCCAGAGACTAGAGCATGGTACAACCACGAAAAAAGGCACGGATTCAGTTCTCTTTATTTTGTTTGTTTGTTTAATATTCCCACTGGCGGGATTGAACCAGGGAACTTCCTGTCCAGAGACCGACGTCTTACCTCTGTGGTGATACTTGTGGTTTTGACGGTTGTTATTTAAGAGTTTATAGCGAGCTGGTGTGGTTATAAACAAAACACACTGAAAAAAAACAAACTAAACAAACACAATAAACAAAACACACTAAACAAACACACTGAACAAAACACACTAAACAAAACATACTAAACAAAACACACTGAACAAAACACAATAAACAAAACATACTGAACAAAACACACTGAACAAAACACACTAAACAAAACATACTGAACAAAACACACTGAACAAAACACAATAAACAAAACACACTGAACACAACACACTAAACAAAACACACTGAACAAAACACACTAAACAAAACACACTGAACAAAACACACTAAACAAAACACACTAAACAAACACGCTAAACAACACTGAACAAAGGCATTGAATATATATGTCTTTGTAAAGCATGAAAACTGATTTGTGAGATTATGTCCATCAGCTGATATCGAGATATAGTTGACTGGTGCGGTTTGTTGCTATAGACGACTGTCGGTGTTGATTTAGTAGCAGTTTGAAAACTGGTCGTAGTAGTGCTCTCTCATTATTTATGTTTTCCACTCTCAGTCATGCTAAGTCTGTATAAGGAGGGTTCTCTATCAACTTTGTTCTGCTTCTCTACTTCTAATGACTGACTATGATATATCTCAGCTTTTGTCTCAGACTATCTCCGAGACTATCTTTCAAGCTGCCGACTGGACTATCGTCCAAGCTAACTGTCGACTAGACTATCGTCCAAGCTAACTGTCGACTAGACTATCTTCCAAGTTAACTGTAGACTGGATTATCTCCAAGCTAACTGTCGACTAGACTATCTTCCAAGCTAACTGTCAACTGGACTATCTTCCAAGCTAACTGTCTACTGGACTATCTTCCAAGCTAACTGTCGACTGGATTATCTTCCAAGATAACTGTCGACTGGATTATCTTCCAAGCTAACTGTCGACTGGATTATCTTCCAAGCTAACTGTCGACTGGATTATCTTCCAAGCTAACTGTCGACTGGACTATCTTCCAAGCTAACTGTCAACTGGACTATCTTCCAAGCTAACTGTCGACTGGACTATCTTCCAAGCTAACTGTCTACTGGACTATCTTCCAAGCTAACTGTCGACTGGATTATCTTCCAAGCTAACTGTCGACTGGATTATCTTCCAAGCTAACTGTCGACTGGATTATCTTCCAAGCTAACTGTCGATTGGATTATCTCCAAGACTATCTTCCAAGCTAACTGTCGACTGGACTATCTTCCAAGATAACTGTCGATTGGATTATCTCCAAGACTATCTTCCAAGCTAACTGTCGACTGGACTATCTCCAAGACTATCTTCCAAGCTAACTGTCGACTGGATTATCTCTACGACTATCTTCCAAGCTAACTGTCGACTGGACTATCTCCAAGACTATCTTCCAACCTAACTGTCGACTGGACTGTCGACTATCTCCAAGACTATCTTCCAACCTAACTGTCGACTGGACTATCTACTATCTCCAAGACTATCTTCCAACCTAACTGTCGACTGGATTATCTCCAAGACTATCTTCCAAGCTAACTGTCGACTGGATTATCTCTACGACTATCTTCCAAGCTAACTGTCGACTGGATTATCTCTACGACTATCTTCCAAGCTAACTGTCGACTGGATTATCTCTACGACTATCTTCCAAGCTAACTGTCGACTGGATTATCTCTACGACTATCTTCCAAGCTAACTGTCGACTGGATTATCTCTACGACTATCTTCCAAGCTAACTGTCGACTGGATTATCTCTACGACTATCTTCCAACCTAACTGTCGACTGGATTATCTCCAAGACTATCTTCCAAGCTAACTGTCGACTGGATTATCTCTACGACTATCTTCCAAGCTAACTGTCGACTGGATTATCTCTACGACTATCTTCCAAGCTAACTGTCGACTGGACTATCTCCAAGACTATCTTCCAACCTAACTGTCGACTGGACTGTCGACTATCTCCAAGACTATCTTCCAACCTAACTGTCGACTGGACTATCTACTATCTCCAAGACTATCTTCCAAGCTAACTGTCGACTGGACTAACTCCGAAACTGAACGACCGCTCCTGTTATGTGCACTTTCTGGCTGAGTTATAGCTCAGGACCTCATTCAGTACTATATGACTCTGGGCTTCCAAGA
The DNA here is from genome assembly GCA_032433765.1 of Megaustenia siamemsis. Classification (NCBI taxonomy): domain Eukaryota; kingdom Metazoa; phylum Mollusca; class Gastropoda; order Stylommatophora; family Ariophantidae; genus Megaustenia; species Megaustenia siamemsis. The sequence goes on along the minus strand of JAVIAB010000051.1, from coordinate 5,827,738 downwards.
TCTCTCTGCCTCTCTCTATCTGTCTCTACCTGTGCATGTAGCTGTGTATGTAGCTGTGCATGTAGCTGTGCATGTAGCTGTGTATGTAGCTGTGTATGTAGCTGTGTATGTAGCTGTGCATGTAGCTGTGTATGTAGCTGTGTATGTAGCTGTGCATGTAGCTGTGCATGTAGCTGCGTATGTAGCTGTGTATGTGGCTGTGTATGTGGCTGTGTATGTAGCTGTGTATGTAGCTGTGTATGTGGTTGTGCATGTAGCTGTGCATGTGGTTGTGCATGTAGCTGTGTATGTAACTGTGCATGTAGATGTGCAAGTAGCTGTGTATGTAGCTGTGCATGTAGCTGTGCATGTAGCTGTGTATGTAGCTGTGTATGTGGCTGTGTATGTAGCTGTGTATGTATCTGCGTATGTAGCTGTGCATGTAGCTGAGAATGTAGCTGTGCTTTTGGCTGTGCATGTAGCTGTGCATGTAGCTGTGTATGTAGCTGTGCATGTAGCTGTGCATGTAGCTGTGGATGTAGCTCTGTATGTAGCTCTGTATGTAGCTGTGCATGTAGCTGTGTATGTAGCTGTGTTTTTAGCTGTGTTTTTAGCTCTGTATGTAGCTCTGTATGTAGCACTGTATGCAGCTGTGTCTAATATTTCTTATTCGCATTGTCCCTACGTTCAAACTAAAGTCTGAATTGATAACTCCGACATGATCATCAGTTTTGCAGGCACATCCTAAGGCGTGCGGGGGGGGGGGGGGGGGGGGGGGGGGGGCTGGTTGCTCGCGAGGCAAAACGCCGGTCTAGAAACAAAGAGGTTGTAAGTTCAAATCTCGGCTCCACCAGTTTTGATTGTTATTTGTACTTTCTCTCTACGGCAAACACCACTGGTCACAGAAGCAATGCCCGGCTTCAAACGTCATTTACTCATCAACAGAAAACTATGAGTACCTCCGAAGATGGAGTTATCTGCCTGTGCGTCGAGGGACTCCTGTACACACGGCTGCCATGGAAAAACGGATTAAAAGTCAGTTCTTAGTTTGTTAGGGACTTCACCAGAGTTGAAAGCTAGACAGCGCAAAACAAAAAGACAGGCGTACTGTCAATGTCTCGGACATCTTTCGTGTTTGTGACATATGCTGAATTTGTTCCTTCAAACTAGAGAATAGAGAGGCAAGTAGAGAATAGAGAGACAGGTAGAGAATAGAGAGACAAGTAGAGAATAGAGAGACAAGTAGAGAATAGAGAGAGACAAGTTAATAATAGAGAGACAAGTTGATAATAGAGAGACAAGTAGAGAATAGAGAGACAAGTAGAAAATAGATAGACAAGTAGAGAATAGAGACAAGTATAAAATAGAGAGACAAGTAGAGAATAGAGACACAAGTAGAGAATAGAGAAACAAGTAGAGAAAAGAGAGACAAGTAGAGAATAGAGACACAAGTTGAGAATAGAGAGACACGTAGAGAATAGAGAGACACGTAGAGAATAGAGAGACACGTAGAGAAAAGAGAGACAAGTAGAGAATAGAGAGACAAGTAGAGAATAGAGAGAATAGAGAGACAAGTAGAGAATAGAGAGAGACAAGTTAATAATAGAGAGACAAGTTGATAATAGAGAGACAAGTAGAGAATAGAGACAAGTATAGAATAGAGAGACAAGTAGAGAATAGAGAGACAGGTAGAGAATAGAGAGACAAGTTGAGAATAGAGAGACAAGTAGAGAATAGAGACACAAGTTGAGAATAGAGAGACAAGTAGAGAATAGAAAGACAAGTAGAGAATAGAGAGACAAGTAGAGAATAGAGACACAAGTTGAGAATAGAGAGACAAGTAGAGAATAGAGAAACAAGTAGAGAAAAGAGAGACAAGTAGAGAATAGAGACACAAGTTGAGAATAGAGACACAAGTAGAGAATAGAGAGACAAGTAGAGAATAGAGAGACAAGTAGAGAATAGAGAGACAAGTAGAGAATAGAGAGACAAGTAGAGAATAGAGAGACAAGTAGAGAATAAAGACACAAGTAGAGAATAGAGAAACAAGTAGAGAAAAGAGAGACAAGTAGAGAATAGAGACACAAGTTGAGAATAGAGAGACAAGTAGAGAATAGAGAGACAAGTAGAGAATAGAGAGACAAGTAGAGAATAGAGAGACAAGTAGAGAATAGAGAGACAAGTTGAGAATAGAGAGACAAGTAGAGAACAGAGAGACAAGTAGAGAATAGAGAGACACGTAGAGAATAGAGAGACACGTAGAGAATAGAGAGACACGTAGAGAAAAGAGAGACAAGTAGAGAATAGAGAGACAAGTAGAGAATAGAGAGACAAGTAGAGAATAGAGAGAGACAAGTTAATAATAGAGAGACAAGTTGATAATAGAGAGACAAGTAGAGAATAGAGAGACAAGTAGAAAATAGATAGACAAGTAGAGAATAGAGACAAGTATAAAATAGAGAGACAAGTTGATAATAGAGAGACAAGTAGAGAATAGAGAGACAAGTAGAGAATAGAGAGACAAGTTGATAATAGAGGGACAAGTAGAGAATAGAGAGATAAGTAGAGAATAGAGAGACAAGTAGAGAATAGAGAGACAAGTAGAGAATAGAGAGACAAGTAGAGAATAGAGAGACAAGTAGAGAATAGAGAGACAAGTAGAGAATAGAGAGACACGTAGAGAATAGAGAGACAAGTTGACAGGCCTCTACATTCACATCAATAGAGTCAGTCTGAAGGCGGGTCAACAATGTCAATACTTGAGAAAGAATCTTCACAACAGGCTGAAAAGCAAAAATAAAACATTGGATGAGAAGAAGAAACACATAGTAAATGTTGCCCCATCTTTCAAACATTAAAATGGCAACAAAACAACATTTGGTAAACCATCGACATTTACAGATGTAAGCCCTAGGGCTGATAGGGAAATCCCCAAACACCCTACTAGCGTGACATTTATAGCTGTGTGAACTATAAATAGCGCTGTCATTCTACCCACAGTCGCCATTGTTCGCAAAGATGAAATAGTAACGCTAGTTGGGTGTTTTAAGGGGTGTCCCTTTACAGCCCTCAGGCTTGCTTTTATAAATGATGGTGGGTAAAATGTGTCATTCAACCACCTATCTGTTAAGTAAACACTGTAAAAGTGTCATTCAATCAGCTATCTGTTAAGTAAACACTGTAAAAGTGTCATTCAACCACCTATCTGTTAAGTAAACACTGTAAAAGTGTCATTCAATCAGCTATCTGTTAAGTAAACACTGTAAAAGTGTCATTCAATCAGCTATCTGTTAAGTAAACACTGTAAAAGTGTCATTCAATCAGCTATCTGTTAAGTAAACACTGTAAAAGTGTCATTCAATCAGCTATATGTTAAGTAAACACTGTAAAAGTGTCATTCAATCAGCTATCTGTTAAGTAAACACTGTAAAAGTGTCATTCAATCAGCTATCTTTTAAGTAAACACTGTAAAAGTGTCATTCAGCCAGCTATCTGTTAAGTAAACACTGTAAAAGTGTCATTCAGCCAGCTATCTTTTAAGTAAACACTGTAAAAGTGTCATTCAACCAGCTATCTGTTAAGTAAACACTGTAAAAGTGTCATTCAACCAGCTATCTTTTAAGTAAACACTGTAAAAGTGTCATTCAACCAGCTATCTGTTAAGTATACACTGTAAAAGTGTCATTCAACCAGCTATCTTTTAAGTAAACACTGTAAAAGTGTCATTCAGCCAGCTATCTTTTAAGTAAACACTGTAAAAGTGTCATTCAACCAGCTATCTGTTAAGTAAACACTGTAAAAGTGTCATTCAACCAGCTATCTTTTAAGTAAACACTGTAAAAGTGTCATTCAACCAGCTATCTGTTAAGTATACACTGTAAAAGTGTCATTCAACCAGCTATCTTTTAAGTAAACACTGTAAAAGTATCATTCAACCAACAATCACAGGGAGATCACGTCTTACTTTATAAAACCAACATTTGACCAGGAAAACATACAAGAAATGGGAAATGACGACCGTACAAAGTTAATTTGAAATCAGTTAGATAAAATACATAAGGTAGCATAATGTGTGATTTAAGGAATAAAATCAAATAAGATAAGGTAAAAGTAATATATATATATATCTCTCTCTCTCTATATATATATATATATATATATAGATATATATATAACATGAACAGAAAATTAGCATAAGATACGACAAAAAGAAAACTTAAAATTATGTATGATGAAATAAGACAAAATAAATAAGACAAAATAAATAAGACAAATGAATCCGTCCATTGAGCGAGAGATCAGTGATTTTTTCTCTCTTTATTAACTACAGAGACAACGAAGAATATGGTAAAATAAAATAGTTGATGAATATTCTGTTTTTCCAAGAGAAGAGGCACCAGATAAGTCATTTTGTGATTGAGAACGCAAGCATTAACATATAGAGAAGGTGAAGTCACAATATGGGGGAGCGTTCCACACACAGTAGTCAAGCTCTTGACAGGGGTGTAGCCAGGATGATGAACTAATTTCTAAAACAATCAACTCAGACGGGACACAAAAACAATAATCGACAATCAACAATCGATACAAACATCAAATAATTACCAGGTAGATTTGATCTCGTGAAACAGATCTGAACATGAAGAGGAGTGAGGGGTGAACATCTTGTCTATTTAGCGTCGATATAAATGACAGAATTGAACAAACATGCCACAGAGAGGTGAACGTCTTGTCTATTTAGTGTCGATATAAATGACAGAATTGAACAAACATGGCACAGAGAGGTGAACATCTTGTCTATTTAGTGTCGATATAATGACAGAATTGAACAAACATGGCACAGAGAGGTGAACATCTTGTCTATTTAGTGTCGATATAATGACAGAATTGAACAAACATGGCACAGAGAGGTGAACATCTTGTCTATTTAGTGTCGATATAATGACAGAATTGAACAAACATGGCACAGAGAGGTGAACATCTTGTCTATTTAGTGTCGATATAATGACAGAATTGAACAAACATGGCACAGAGAGGTGAACATCTTGTCTATTTAGTGTCGATATAAATGACAGAATTGAACAAACATGGCACAGAGAGGTGAACATCTTGTCTATTTAGTGTCGATATAATGACAGAATTGAACAAACATGGCACAGAGAGGTGAACATCTTGTCTATTTAGTGTCGATATAATGACAGAATTGAACAAACATGGCACAGAGAGGTGAACATCTTGTCTATTTAGCGTCGATATAATGACAGAATTGAGCAAACATGGCACAGAGAGGTGAACATCTTGTCTATTTAGCAACGATATAATGACAGAATTGAACAAACATGGCACAGAGAGGTGAACATCTTGTCTATTTAGCGTCGATATAATGACAGAATTGAACAAACATGGCACAGAGAGGTGAACATCTTGTCTATTTAGTGTCGATATAATGACAGAATTGAACAAACATGGCACAGAGAGGTGAACATCTTGTCTATTTAGCAACGATATAATGACAGAATTGAACAAACATGGCACAGAGAGGTGAACATCTTGTCTATTTAGTGTCGATATAATGACAGAATTGAACAAACATGGCACAGAGAGGTGAACATCTTGTCTATTTAGCGTCGATATAATGACAGAATTGAGCAAACATGGCACAGAAAGGTGAACATCTTGTCTATTTAGCAACGATATAATGACAGAATTGAACAAACATGGCACAGAGAGGTGAACATCTTGTCTATTTAGCGTCGATATAATGACAGAATTGAACAAACATGGCACAGAGAGGTGAACATCTTGTCTATTTAGTGTCGATATAATGACAGAATTGAACAAACATGGCACAGAGAGGTGAACATCTTGTCTATTTAGCGTCGATATAATGACAGAATTGAACAAACATGGCACAGAGAGGTGAACATCTTGTCTATTTAGCGTCGATATAATGACAGAATTGAGAAACATGGCACAGAGAGGTGAACATCTTGTCTATTTAGCGTCGATATAAATGACATAATTGAACAAACATGGCACAGAGAGGTGAACATCTTGTCTATTTAGCGTCGATATAAATGTACAGAATTGAACAAACATGGCACAGAGAGGTGAACATCTTGTCTATTTAGCGTCGATATAAATGACAGAATTGAACAAACATGGCACAGAGAGGTGAACATCTTGTCTATTTAGCGTCGATATAATGACAGAATTGAACAAACATGGCACAGAGAGGTGAACATCTTGTCTATTTAGCGTCGATATAATGACAGAATTGAACAAACATGGCACAAAGAGGTGAACATCTTGTCTATTTAGCGTCGATATAAATGACAGAATTGAACAAACATGGCACAGAGAGGTGAACATCTTGTCTATTTAGCGTCGATATAAATGACAGAATTGGACAAACATGGCACAGAGAGGTGAACATCTTGTCTATTTAGCGTCGATATAATGACAGAATTGAAGAAACATGGCACAGAGAGGTGAACATCTTGTCTATTTAGCGTCGATATAATGACAGAATTGAACAAACATGGCACAGAGAGGTGAACATCTTGTCTATTTAGCGTCGATATAATGACAGAATTGAACAAACATGGCACAGAGAGGTGAACATCTTGTCTTTTTAGTGTCGATATAAGTGACAGAATTGAACAAACAGGGCACAGAGAGGTAAACATCTTGTCTATTTAGTGTCGATATAAATGACAGAATTGAACAAACATGGCACAGAGAGGTGAACATCTTGTCTATTTAGTGTCGATATAAATGACAGAATTGAACAAACATGGCACAGAGAGGTGAATATCTTGTCTATTTAGCGTCGATATAAATGACAGAATTGAACAAACATGGCACAGAGAGGTGAACATCTTGTCTATTTAGCGTCGATATAAATGACAGAATTGAACAAACATGGCACAGAGAGGTGAACATCTTGTCTATTTAGTGTCGATATAATGACAGAATTGAACAAACATGGCACAGAGAGGTGAACATCTTGTCTATTTAGCGTCGATATAAATGACAGAATTGAACAAACATGGCACAGAGAGGTGAACATCTTGTCTATTTAGTGTCGATATAATGACAGAATTGAACAAACATGGCACAGAGAGGTGAACATCTTGTCTATTTAGCGTCGATATAAATGACAGAATTGAACAAACATGGCACAGAGAGGTGAACATCTTGTCTATTTAGTGTCGATATAATGACAGAATTGAACAAACATGGCACAGAGAGGTGAACATCTTGTCTATTTAGTGTCGATATAATGACAGAATTGAACAAACATGGCACAGAGAGGTGAACATCTTGTCTATTTAGTGTCGATATAATGACAGAATTGAACAAACATGGCACAGAGAGGTCCAGACAAGAATTGGAATTGTTGAACACAAGTTCTGTAACACGAGCAGCGGTCTATCTGCAAAAAGAAACATAAGACACGTTAAATAACGAGCTCTGTCAAGTGCTTCATTTACTCAACGCCACGCCGTGGTCCAGAGGTTTGGGCGCTAGTCGAGGGAAGTAAAGGCAGGATTGAGGCTCTTCAAGTGTGGATGTACAGCAGACCTGTTTGATGATATCTTCTGCTCGGCCCACCCATGATTTACCTCTTTTTAGCCTGTCACCTTTCTCTGTGTTGAGTTCATGATGCAATGGATGCTCTGTATCTGTACTAATCTTCAGGTATGCTCGTGCTCTCCAGATCTTGATTCTGTCATCCATGGTTGGAAAGTCAAGAAGATACCTCATTGCTAAACAGGGAGTGTCCCTCGTACATCCCAGGATAATGTGCATGGCTTCATTTTGTATTTTCTCCAGCCTATCAATTTGAGTCGTACTGACAGTAAGAATGGCCAGGGCATACTCGACTGGTGCGAGGACTAATCCCTGGAACAGAAGAGTAAGTAGCCTCTGCTCGATGTTGGCAGCTGCCATGACCTTCAAGGCGGCTAATCCTTTGCGGGATTTTGTTATCACATGGTCGACGTGGTCCGGAAAACACAGGCTGCGATCAAACTTAACTCCGAGGTATTTCATGTTTAGAGCACGCGGTTTGATATTTTCCTAAAATTATATAACACAAAACGATTTGTGCAAAATTCAGTCTACCTTTGTACTTAAATGTTATAAAATCTGAAGGTCGGTGGAAAAAAATAAGATTTCATGAAAAAAGAATTACAGAAATTCATCAAACAGTTTCCGAGATAATTGATCAACTCTGTGGGCACGAATTTGTGACCAAACTATAATATAGAGATAAGAGAAATTGCCATACAACAAAAGATCTTATCTACAATTAGGAAGAGAAGATGGACATGTGTCGGATATGTGTTGAGAGGAGACAACAAGAGAATTCCATAAGTGGCTCATCTATGGGAAACATAACATCCTGTTAAAGGAGACGAAGCCCCCCCCCCCCCCCCCCCCCCAGCACCAGAGCTGGAAGTTGTCAGCGACCCACAGCTGATGGCTTGCGCCAGGATCTGTGAACCAAAACCATCCAGACCTGCTCCACCTCTCCGTGGTGCCTCCAGTAACAGACTAACCTGTCTAGTCAGGCCAAGCGTGCAGGGATCGAAGAGGGAAGACAACCCGGTACTCAAAAATGTCATGCTGAAGTCGGATGTGTTGGGCCGAAAGGCGCAAATATAACCGTTATACTGCAAACCACAACACAACGCTGACACGTCCACTACGTCCTTGTAAGGGCGGATGATGAAGAGGAATATTCTAGTCTACTACGATACTCTAGAATACTTTAGTCATCGGGCGAACGCAACCAGCCAACCAACCACCAGATCCCGGAAAAGAGGAAGACCTAGAGAGACACTAAAAAGAACTCTTATAAGAGAAGCAAAGTTGGTAGGCATAGACTCATTAGATAAGATCGAACATCTCACAATGAACAGAGATGGGTGGGGAAACCACTAGCCCTATGTGACGTCAGCGGCCCTGGAAGGATCAAGGTCAAGGAGATGAATTACAGGGGGAAGTAAAAACAATCTATTGGACACGTTAAAATTGCCGGGTCACGTTAAAATTACCAGGTCATGCTTAAAGTTGCCAGATCACGTTAAGGTTGTCAGATCACGTTAAAATTGTCAGTTTACGTCTAGGTTGTCACATCACGTTAAAATTGTCAGGTCGCGTTAAAATTGTCAGGTCACGTTAAAATTACCAGGTCATGCTTAAAGTTGCCAGATCACGTTAAAGTGGTCAGATCACGTTAAAATTGCCAGGTCACGTTAAGGTTGTCAGATCACGTTAAAATTGTCAGGTCACGTCTAGGTTGTCACATCACGTTAAAATTGTCAGGTCGCGTTAAAATTGTCAGGTCACGTTAAAATTGTCAGGTCACGTCTAGGTTGTCACATCACGTTAAAATTGTCAGGTCACGTCTAGGTTGTCACATCACGTTAAAATTGTCAGGTCACGTCTAGGTTGTCACATCACGTTAAAATTGTCAGGTCGCGTTAAAATTGTCAGGTCACGTTATAGTTGCCAGATCACGTTAAACAAAGAACTTGAGAGATAAGAACCGGAAGTGGGCGTGTCCGTCACGAAAAGATGAATTAATTGAATCCGAAACAAGAGACGACATCAGATTGTCAGACTTGATTACAGCAATCCAATACACGATGTAATTACAGTAATAAAGCGCCTACAGAAGGCTTCATATAACGACGTTTAATTCCCAGGTTAATGAGAACTGTCTTAATGCAGTTATCAACATTCTCAGCGGGCTGTCCAGGAAAGACATGCATCTGTGAGCGTGCAGGTGAGTCTAGATGTGCAGTTAGGTTGTTGGGTAGTGCATTCGGTTATCAGTGCGGCCTTGGTGACCTTGATACGCGGACAAGAGAAGGAAATGAAGCACGAGGCAGGCACGAGGGTTTGCAAATAATGTCCTGCTGGTGTTGTGTACACAGTAGTTAGTCTGGAACAGTCAGAAGAGGTGGCAATATTATTGGAGGTTGATATTGTGAACGTGTTTCATCAGCTGATGTTGATATTGTGAAGGCTGTGTTTGAAAGAATGAATGAGGGAAAGAAAGAACGAAGGAAATAATTAGAAGACAATGAAGGAAAGAATTAAGGAAAGGAGTAAGGAAAGAATTAAGGAAAGAAGTTAGGAAAGAAGTTAGGGAAGAATTTAGGAAAGAATTAAAGGAATAATCATAGAAAGAATTAAGGAAAGAATTAAAGGAAGAATCAAATAAAGAATTAAGGAAATTATTTAGGAAAAAATTAAGGGAAGAATCAAAGAGATAATTAAGGAAAGAATTTAGGAAAGAATTAAGGGAAAAATCAAAGAAAGAATTAAGGAAAGAATTAAGGAAAGAATTTAGAAAAGAATTAAGGGAAGAATCAAACAAAGAATTAATGAAAGAACGAAGGAGAGAATTAATGAAAGAAATAATTAAGAAAATAATAAAGAGAGAATGAATGGAAGAATTAAGGAAAGAATTAAAGAAAGAATGAAGAAAAGAATTAATGAACAAAAAAATTAAATAGAAAATGGAAGAAAGAATTAAGCAAAAGAAATTAAGGAGAGAATGTAGGAACGAATTAAGCAAAGAATGAAGGAAATAATAAAGTTAAGAATTAAAGAAAGAATTAATTAAAGAAGGAAGTAAAGAAATAATTAATTAAAGAAAGAATTAAGGAAATAATTAATTAAAGAAATAATTAAGGAAATAATTAATTAAAGAAAGAAGGAAATAATTAATTAAAGAAAGAATTAAGGAAATAATTAATTAAAGAAAGAATTAAGGAAATAATTAATTAAAGAAAGAATAAAAAATAATTAAAGAAAGAATTAATGAAAGAAATAATTAAAGAAAGAATTAAGGAAATAATTAATTAAAGAAAGAATTACGGAAATAATTAATTAAAGAAAGAATTAAGGAAATAATTAATTAAAGAACATGTGCACACGCGCGCTCACACACACTCACGCACATACACACACCAACACACATAGAGACTAACAGGTTGTGGCACTGTGTGAGAGCATAAACAAATACAGACTGACTGGACTAGTAGACAGAGATGCATACAGACACACACATGCACAGAAAACAGACAAGGAACATACGCAGAGATATAACCACACAAACATATAGACTAACAGACGTACATGTTTGTCAAAGAAGAATACACACATACCTGGAAGCACACACTCACATTTACACATACTTGCACGCACATAGACTAACAAGGAGAGAATTGGGGGGGGGGGGCGGAAACCCATATAAGACCATATTGAGAGAAAATGGAGAAATGTGTGCATTCACAGACAGACTAGCAGGTATGTAGACAGACAGACTGGCAGGTAGCTAATAGACAGACTAGCAGGTAGACAGACAGACAGACTAGCAGGTAGGCAGACAGACAGATTAGCAAGTAGGCAGACAGACAAACCAGCAGGTAGGCAGACAGACAGACAGACTAACAGGTAGGCAGATAGATAGACCAGCAGGTAGGCAGACAGGTATTCAGTCAGACAGACTGTCAGGTAGGCAGACAGACAGACTAGCGGGTAGGCAGACAGATAGACCAGCAGGTAGGCAGACAGATAGACCAGCAGGTAGGCATGACACGTGTAGAGAGAATGAATAGACTAGGAAATAAAATACGAACGCACTCAGATAGACAGATAGGCAGGCAGACAGGCAGGTGAGTGGATGAAGGGACGACCGGACAGGCACAGGCAAGCAGACAGATGGGTGGATGAAGAGACAAACGGACAGGTGGGCAGACAAATGGGTGGATGAAGGGACGAACGGACAGGCAGGCAGACAGGTGGACAGATAGACAGGTGGATGAAGGGACGAACGGACAGGCAGGCAGACAGATGGGTGGATGAAGGGACGAACAGACAGGCAGGCAGACAGATGGGTGGATGAAGGGACGAACGGACAGACAGGCAGACAGATGGGTGGATGAAGGGACGAACGGACAGGCAGGCAGACAGATGGGTGGATGAAGGGACGAACGGACAGGCAGGCAGACAAATGGGTGGATGAAGGGACGAACGGACAGGCAGGCAGACAGGTGGACAGACAGATGGGTGGATGAAGGGACGAACGGACAGGCAGGCAGACAGATGGGTGGATGAAGGGACGAACGGACAGGCAGGCAGACAAATGGGTGGATGAAGGGACGAACGGACAGGCGGGCAGACAGGCGGACAGACAGACGGGTGGATGAAGGGACGAACGGACAGGCAGGCAGACAAATGGGTGGATGAAGGGACGAACGGACAGGCGGGCAGACAGGCGGACAGACAGATGGGTGGATGAAGGGACGAACGGACAGGCAGGCAGACAAATGGGTGGATGAAGGGACGAACGGACAGGCAGGCAGACAGATGGGTGGATGAAGGGACGAACGGACAGACTGGTGGATGAAGGGACGAACGGACAGGCGGGCAGACAAATGGGTGGATGAAGGGACGAACGGACAGGCAGGCAGACAGATGGGTGGATGAAGGGACGAACGGACAGGCAGGCAGACAGATGGGTGGATGAAGGGACGAACGGACAGACTGGTGGATGAAGGAACGAACGGACAGGCGGGCAAACAAATGGGTGGATGAAGGGACGAACGGACAGGCAGGCAGACAGATGGGTGGATGAAGGGACGAACGGACAGGCAGGCAGACAGATGGGTGGATGAAGGGACGAACGGACAGGCAGGCAGACAGATGGGTGGATGAAGGGACGAACGGACAGGCAGGCAGTTAGGCGGACAGACAGACGGGTGGATGAAGGGACGTACGGACAGGCAGGCAGTTAGGCGGATAGACAGACTGGTGGATATTAAAATGGACGGACAGACAAGCGGATAGTCAGACGAACAGACAGACAAATAAGGAAGACAAGAAATATGAATAGGAAATCTATGACAAGAAATTGCCATTGGAAACAAGCATCCGCGACTACCACAACAAACAGCTGACGGATATAGGAGGCCGGTAACAAACAAGTGACTTCGCTTTCATCTCCACGGGTGTTCTGACTTAATTACGCGGTCCCAACCGTCTGTGGCTAGTACCTGCAATATCCCTCTACCTCCGCAAGGTAAACTATTGTCCGCGCTCCACCAGCTGTGTCCAATCTCAAAGCACTTTTGTTGACGTCACTTTGTCAACATTTCCGGTTAGTGTTCAATAGAGGATGTTTTTGTCTCTTTATTTCACTAGCAGCCAAGTCTGACCATTCACAAATGTTGACTGTGTTTGTCCCGAGAAGAGAATGAATGGACACATATTTTTATTACATTTCTACCGTTGTTGTCAACTCTCTATATTCACAGTCCTATCAATCATTGGGTGTCGTCTCCACATCGAGGGTTGGCTAACATGGAACACCATTCATTGGGTGTCGTCTCCACATCGAGGGTTGGCTAACATGGAGCGCCATTCATTGGGTGTCGTCTCCACATCGAGGGTTGGCTTCCATGGAGCGCCATTTTATCCTGTCTCTTGTCTTGATGGTGCACGTTGTCTTAAGTTCAACTGTCCACTTGTTGATGTTATCAGTCACTTTTAGTCTTGGTCTGCCTCGTTGACCTTGTACCTTCCCCTCCAAGGGAGCAGCTCAGTGGTTAGTCAACTGGACTACAAAGGACAAGAGGTCGGGTTCGAACCTGATCGACGGCTTCCGGGTTCACCCAGCCTTAAATGAATACCAGTTTTTTTTTCTGGGAAAGTAAAGCGGCACGGGTGTTGTACTGACCACATTACCCCAAAAATCATGCGTCGAATGTCTGTAAAAATTATGGTCACTAACACCATACTCCCTATACGCCACTTGGCGTGACGGGTCACTAACACCACATTCCCTATACGCCACTTGGCGTGACGGGTCACTAACACCACATTCCCTATACGCCACTTGGCGTGACGGGTCACTAACACCACATTCCCTATACGCCACTTGGCGTGACGGGTCACTAACACCACATTCCCTATACGCCACTTGGCGTGACGGGTCACTAACACCACATTCCCTATACGCCACTTGGCGTGACGGGTCACTAACACCACATTCCCTATACGCCACTTGGCGTGACGGGACTCTTACTTTTACTTGACATGTCCAAACAATTTCAATTTGTCTTTTTCTAATTTTGTTAAGTAGTTCTTTTTTCCATTTTCAGCTGATTCACAACTTTCTCGCTTGTCTTCATATTTCATCATACCCTCTTTATCATTCCGTCATGATCATACACTAGCTATAATGCAGACGTTATCAAACTTGTGTTATCTTACACTGGTTATAATGCAGACGTTATCAAACTTGTGTTATCTTACACTGGTTATCTTGAACGGATGTGCACGAAGCGGTGTGAACACAACTGTAGTTAGTTACACTTCATCAAGACAGTTTGAAGCCCTGTTCCGTAAGTGTGATGTACAAAATGTCCCTAAAGTCTGGACACATAGACACAAATATATAGAGATTGACTAAATGACAATTTCTAAAACTGGATTGGAGAACGTGGTCATGTTGGATGGTCTCCTCGCCTGACCGTAGCCTCCTTGACTTCTGTTTCTGGTGTCAGCTAATGGAGATGGTGAACTCAATGACCATCACAAGATGTAACACACTTGATTGAACACGTACAGAGTGTATGTGCTAACATTGACGGCTATGTGGATTTATGACATCATGTTCATGTGAATCTTGCACAAAGTCCATCATCCTGTGCATCACAAATGATGGCAATCTTATGCTTCTTCTTTGCTTCCTCATTACCTTTCAGCGTCGAGTGGAGATATAGTTTGCGGTGTTTTGCTCTTCTGTTTGCCTCTGTTGCTGTTATCTTTCCTAGTGTTTCTAATATTCTATCAATCCATCTTGTTCGTGGTCGGCCCTTGTGTCTGGTGTTCTCGCAACGTTTATTGAAGGCTTGTTGTGTTGTGATCTTTCTGCCTTACCACGTGACCAAATAATTGTATCTGTTGTTTCTTTATGTATTCCTATGTCGGGGGTTTATTCCTAGCTTTTTTCTCAGTTTTTAATTTATATTCTTGCCTCCCAGACTGTTTCCTGTCATTCGTCTGACACATTTAATCTCAGTAGAGGTTATTTTTCTTGTTGTTCTTGCATCTAGGGTCCAGGTCTAGCACTGATACCACAACAATTGTATTGTAGAGTGCCCGTTTTGCCGCTAGAGTTATTATCTTATTATCATATTGAAAACGGTATTTGATATTCAAATTGAATAACATATTAATAAATGGCAGTTCATGAAAATATGTATTTTTGCCCATGTATCCAGACTGTAGGGACATTCCGTGAGGTTGACGTGGTAATGATCGATATCTTGTGACTGGGGTCACCCCCAAATCTGTTATTTAGTCAGTTACCAGCAGCTACTTGTACGATGGGTCACCCAGTGACATTTCGCCTGCGTTCATTTGTCTGTGTAATGGATATCTGAAAGTTACACGTGCCGTGGGAATGGCGACGCAGCAAAAAAGTCGGTCTTTGAAATATGTAGTCTCCTACGGTAGCCTGGATTGATATGCGTTTATTCGCAGAGACAAGAAGGGCAAAGAATATAAGAGTCGGTGTATACGGCAGAGGATTAGTTCAACAAGAATTGGCGCATGTTACAGACTAGAATAGTATAGCAACTATTTAACAACACTCTCCTGAGGATAGCATAGCAACTCTTTAACAACAACACTCTCCTGAGAATATTATAGAAACTCTTTAACAACAACACACTCTCCTGAGGATATTATAGCAACTCTTTAATATGAACACACTCCACTGAGGATATTATAGCAACTCTTTAACAACAACACACTCCACTTAGGATATTATAGCAACTCACAACATGTTGATCTGACATCTTTGTACACACAGAACACGTTGATCTGACATCTTTGTACACACAGAACACGTTCAACTGTCATCTTTGTACACACAGAACACGTTGATCTGACATATTTGTACACACAGAACACGTTGATCTGACATCTTTGTACACACAGAACACGTTGATCTGACATCTTTGTACACACAGAACATGTTGATCTGACATCTTTGTACACACAGAACATGTTGATCTGACATCTTTGTACACACAGAACATGTTGATCTGACATCTTTGTACACACAGAACATGTTGATCTGACATCTTTGTACACACAGAACACGTTGATCTGACATCTTTGTACACACAGAACATGTTGATCTGACATCTTTGTACACACAGAACATGTTGATCTGACATCTTTGTACACACAGAACACGTTGAACTGTCATCTTTGTACACACAGAACACGTTGATCTGCATATTTGTACACACAGAACATGTTGATCTGACATCTTTGTACACACAGAACACGTTGATCTGACATCTTTGTACACACAGAACATGTTGATCTGACACCTTTGTACACACAGAACACGTTGAACTGTCATCTTTGTACACACAGAACACGTTGATCTGACATCTTTGTACACACAGAACATGTTGATCTGACATCTTTGTACACACAGAACACGTTGATCTGACATCTTTGTACACACAGAACACGTTGATCTGACATCTTTGTACACACAGAACACGTTGATCTGACATCTTTGTAAACACAGAACACGTTGATCTGACATCTTTATACACATAGAACATGTTGATCTGACATCATTTTACGGATTAAAAATGGTAACATGGCATCTTTGTACACATAGAACATGTTGAATTGACATCATTGTAAGCATAGAAAACGATCATCAGGCATTTTTGTACACAGAGCATATGTTGATCTAACATCATTGTACACATAGAACATGGTAATCTGACATCATTGTACACATAGAACATATTGATATTATATCATTGTACACATAGAACATATTGATATTATATCATTGTACACATAGAACATATTGATATTATATCATTGTACACATAGAACATATTGATATTATATCATTGTACACATAGAACATATTGATATTATATCATTGTACACATAGAACATATTGATATTATATCATTGTATACATAGAACATATTGATATTATATCATTGTATACATAGAACATATTGATATTATATCATTGTATACATGGAACATATTATAATTTTATCATTGTATACATAGAACATATTGATATTATATCATTGTATACATAGAACATATTGATATTATATCATTGTATACATAGAACATATTGATATTATATCATTGTATACATAGAACATATTGATATTATATCAGTGTATACATAGAACATATTGATATTATATCATTGTATACATAGAACATATTGATATTATATCATTGTATACATAGAACATATTGATATTATATTATTGTATACATAGAACATATTGATATATCATTGTATACATAGAACATATTGATATTATATCATTGTATACATAGAACATATTGATATTATATCATTGTATACATAGAACATATTGATATTATATCATTGTATACATAGAACATATTGATATTATATCATTGTATACATAGAACATATTGATATTATATCATTGTATACATATAACATATTGATATTATATCATTGTATACAAAGAACATATTGATATTATATCATTGTATACATAGAACAAATTGATATTATATCATTGTATACATAGAACATATTGATATTATATCATTGTATACATAGAACATATTGATATTATATCATTGTACACATAGAACATATTGATATTATATCATTGTATACATAGAACATATTGATATTATATCATTGTATACATAGAAAACGTTCATCTCACTTTTGTGTAAACATAGCACATCTGACATCTTCAGTTGTTATGGAAGTGTTCCATTTATTGTTGCCGACAGGATCTGTTGCACGGATATTAACAAACATAAAGATCTATATCCACGGACATTAACAAATATAAAGAGCTATATTTCCCCCCATATTTGGATATAACCATGAACAATTGTGTCCACAATAAAAACATGTTTGTTGACATAAACATGCAATTAGACAACAACTGATTGGAAATTACCATGTAGCTATATCAAATATGTTCCATATTCCATGAATTAGAAATAGGTTTTGTTTAGTTTGTGAGATATCAGTAGAAGTTTATTCAACAGTTTGCTGTAACTTGCACAGGTTTGTTTCACCTATTGGAACGTAAGAGAAAGTTGGTTTTATTTTAATTCGACATTTTCGATTTAATTAGAGATAGTTTATCGATATGCTGGTGGAGTTTACATTTTATATCGTGTTTATTTATAGAGTTTACATTTTATGTCGTGTTTATTTATAGAGTTTACATTTTATATCGTGTTTATTTATAGAGTTTACATTTTATATCGTGTTTATTTATAGAGTTTACATTTTATGTCGTGTTTATTTATAGAGATAGAGTTTACGTTTTATGTCGTGATTATTTAGAGAGATAGAGTTTACATTTTATGTCGTGATTATTTAGAGAGATAGAGTTTACATTTTATATCGTGTTTATTTATAGAGATAGAGTTTACGTTTTATGTCGTGATTATTTAGAGAGATAGAGTTTACATTTTATGTCGTGATTATCTATAGAGATAGAGTTTACATTTTATGTCGTGTTTATCTATAGAGATAGAGTTTACTTGATTTAATGTTAGTGGGAGAGATTATGAAAAATGTGTTGGAATTAGCAAGTGCGAGGGGAATGGCGCAACTTGGTATCCAACCCTCTGTGTGGTGTTCTATGTGCACTTAATAATCATGATGAAGTTAGAATTGTCAAACATTAGCTTTTTCTCCAAGGAAGGCTTAACAAAGTATACAAAACCACTGGAAACTACTATTCGTGCAGTTGCGTCCAATAAATGTTTGTCTGCAACACAAGTATTCAGCCCTACCGGGAGATACTTCTCTTAATAGGAAAGTACAGAAATACAATTTATTCCCGAGCTGTGATCATAACCCTATGCTATAGTCATGAGAAGGCCTTCAAGTAAGACATTGTCCGCAATAGCTAATTTTTTAGTTAGCTGAGTGGCAGTGTTCCTAAGTGTTCGGCTTCTCGTGGCAAGGCGCAGTGCCATGGAGTACGGGTTCGATCCTACTTCAGACCATATATTATTCTTTGTTTTTTTCTGTTGTTTATTTGTCATTTTTTTCTGAGTGCTGTAGTACATACCTCTTCCTCCTATGATTCCCTGAATTATCGCCTCGGACGTTTCCCTCTATAATAAGATTAATTTATTATTATTTGTCTCCCTTAACAAAGAGGCACAGTCGTACGTTGAATGTTGACTATAAATAACGACTCTACAAGACTCTCTTTATAAACACCGATTATAGAGACGGTCTCACAATAAAGGCTGAATACGTAACTACAACAACAGATGACTTCAGCACAAAGAGACTGTGATCACTCCTCGAGGACTAAACGAGTCGTGGAACCACTTTTCGAGTGGTATTCACGAGAAAAATAAGTTAGGTCTGGGCAATCTCTTTCTTCTGCGTTGTCATGATTGAATTTGTCTCTCTCTGGTCGCCCCCACATCTGTGGACCTTACATCGTCAGAAGGGGGTCACTCTGCACAACATCATTCTCAATTAGTCGCAACTGTCGTCGGTCGGATTTTACATAAATCAGTGTTATGGTAATGTGTGCCCCGTCGTCATTGTCCTCGGGTGAGGTTTGGATAAGAGCATGACTTTGTGTACTTTTAGTTGGTGTTGTCAAGTGCTGGATTGGTCTAACTGGACAATGAGAGCATGACTTTGTGTACTTTTAGTTGGTGTTGTCAAGTGCTGGATTGGTCTAACTGGACAATGAGAGCATGGGTCTGTGTACTTTTAGTTGGTGTTGTCAAGTGCTGGATTGGTCTAACTGGACAATGAGAGCATGGGTCTGTGTACTTTTAGTTGGTGTTGTCAAGTGCTGGATTGGTCTAACTGGACAATGAGAGCATGGGTCTGTGTACTTTTAGTTGGTGTTGTCAAGTGCTGGATTGGTCTAACTGGACAATGAGAGCATGGGTCTGTGTACTTTTAGTTGGTGTTGTCAAGTGCTGGGTCGGTCTAACAGGACAATGAGAGCATGGGTCTGTGTACTTTTAGTTGGTGTTGTCAAGTGCTGGATCGGTCTAACTGGACAATGAGAGGATGGGTCTGTGGCAAGTTGGTTGTTTGGGTTGTTTTTATTTTTCAGTTGGGGAAACAACTAGTGATGAGGGGGGATTAGGGAGGACGGGGGGTGGCGGAGGAAGGAATGGAGGGAGAAAATGAGAGAGATGAAGAGGAAAGGAGAAAATAGGAGGAAATGTGTGTGTGAGAGAGAAAGAGGGATAGATAAATGAATGGGAAGATAGAAACAGGGAGGAAAGGATAGAGAGAAAGGGACAGAGAGAGGGGGAGAAATGAAGGGTAAAAGAGAAATAACGAGGAAATGTTTGAGAGAAAGAGGGAGAAAGAAAGTCAGAAAAAGTACAGTTAGGGTGAGACAGGAGTGAAGATGACAAGAAGAGAGTGAGAATGATACGACTTTTATTGAGTCTACTCACCGATGTTCCGGTCTGTACACGATTGATTAGTTTCCAGAAAATCTCCACCCCCTACCCCCCCCCCCTCCCACATTTGGATAGACTATAATTTCTGCGATGTCCCACCTCATTTCCTGTGATTGTCTTCTCCGACACAAAAGCGACATCTACCCACCTCAGGTACGGCTCTATCACACACACAAGCGATATCTACCCACCTCAGGTACGGCTCCATCACACGCACAAGCGATATCTACCCACCTCAGGTACGGCTCCATCACACACACAAGCGATATCTACCCACCTCAGGTACGGCTCTATCACACACAAGCGACATCTACCCACCTCAAGTACGGCTCCATCACACACAAGCGACATCTACCCACCTCAGGTACGGCTCCATCACACACATGCGACATCTACCCACCACAGGTACGGCTCTATCACACACAAGCGACATCTACCCACCTCAAGTACGGCTCCATCACACATACAAGCGATATCTACCTACCCCAGGTACGGCTCTATCACACACAAGCGACATCTACCCACCTCAGGTACGGCACTATCACACACAAGCGACATCTACCCACCTCAGGTACGGCTCTATCACACACAAGCTACATCTACCCACCTCAAGTACGGCTCTATCACACACAAGCGACATCTACCCATCAAAAGTACAGCTCTATCACACACAAGAGACATCTACCCATCAAAAGTACGCCTCTATCACACACAAGCGACATCAACCCACCTCAATTACGGCTCTATCACACACGAGACATCTACCCACCTCAGGTACGACTCTATCACACACAAGCGACATCTACCCACCTCAGGTACGGCTCTATCACACACAAGCGACATCTACCCACCTCAAGTACGGCTCTATCATACACAAGCGACATCTACCCACCTCAAGTACGGCTCTATCACACACAAGCGACATCTACTCACCTCAATTACAGCTCTATCACACACAAGAGACATCTACCCACCACAAGTACGGCTCTATCACACACAAGCGACATCTATCCATCAAAAGTACGGTTCTATCACACAGAAGCGACATCTAGCCATCAAAAGTACGGCTCTATCACACACAAGCGACATCTACCCGTCAACGACATATAGCGTCAGTACATCCTCTGTTTTTTTCGGAACCCCATTTGAGAATCGCTTTACCGTAGTTCCATTAGTGGTTTCAACCTTTTCCCAGTCAGTGGTATATTGCAATATTGGGACACAATCTGGTGTTTTTTGACTCCCGGTAAAGGTAAAGTACGAGATTTTAACCGGCGTCTTAGCCCTCAAGTTTTTACCCATATGTGCTCGGCCGCCTATCCGGAATCTGTCGGAGACTTCTGAATAGTGTCGCTTCAAGCATCGAAACTCACGATGCGTGCGAGGCGGCATTCCTCACCTTCCCAGAGTACTTACTACCCTAGTACTAATTTCTGCCTTCGGCTGGGTCAACCACGAAGGTATTTTTTTTCTAACGATAAGTACAACTTACACTGCTTCCAGCGGGAATCGAACACGGGTTGTCCGAACGTCGGTAGTCCAGTCAGGTGGTTTTCTTAACTAGGCTACCGAGGTCCCCGACTCCTCGTGATTGGATGGAAGGTTTTCTATTTCACCACCATGTAATTGAAACTGATGTTTTCCCTCAACCCATATTACATTATAACATGTTAATACCATAATTAACTTTCACCCCAAACAAAAAACAAAAAAGCCATTTTCCACCCCTAACTCCAAGTTGCAAGGTTTTTGTTTATTTTCTACAGAAAACGTGCTAATACCATGTGTCACTCGTGACTATTCCATCCTCAACTAAAATCTCGGTGATTTAAACCACACTCGAAGTGGTAATCTCATGTTTTCCACTCAACACGAGCGATTATCCGCCATTTCATTTCTCCCAAAAAATATAATCTTCTCTCGCTGTTACCTCGCTCCAAAAATGCAAACATCCATTGCCACATCAGCTGTAGAGAGACAAACTAAGAAGCCAACCCCTCCAGAGAATGCCGTGCCAGCAGATTTATGTGAGCATACTTCAGGCTGGACACGCTGGTCCATCTAATTACCTGTTAAATAAGCTCTCATTCGGCCAGAACTTGATGAATGGCAGTCACCATCCCCAAAAAGATTGCTTTTAATCCCGCACTGATGTTGTCTAGAGCTGTAGCTCACATTTCTAGTTGTAGACGCGTCTAAAATAGGAGCTAGCCTGGCCACATCAACTGCCAACTTGACATCAACAGTCAATTGTCATGCATCTACAGTTAAATTACTAACCTTGATGGAAATGTTCATCTTACATGCAGCCTAGTGAAGTACTTTTGTGTACTTGTCATCAAGTGAGATGAATTACCCCGCGTTTCAATGACATGCCTTAGATAAGTCTTGTAGAACGTTCTGGAGTGTTTTTGCTGCTTCGCAGATCAAACGCGATCATTAATCACATCTTCAGTGCAGACACATTCAAACTCTCGCGCATTGAGAAAACAAGTTGTGTATAAATGTCTCAACATCTCATTCTTACTTGTACGTTTTTAGTTTAAGTAACAGACCTGTAGTAGTCGCTTGTCATTTCCTAGATCTATCTAGTATGTGTCCATCTGAGTGCTTGTAAAGACTGGTACTCTCACCTGTCCATCTGAGTGCGTGTAAAGACTGGTACTGTTACCTGTCTATCTGAGTGCGTGTAAAGACTGGTACTGTTACCTGTCTATCTGAGTGCGTGTAAAGACTGGTACTGTTACCTGTCCATCTGAGTGCGTGTAAAGACTGGTACTGTTACCTGTCTATCTGAGTGCGTGTAAAGACTGGTACTGTTACCTGTCCATCTGAATGCTTGTAAAGTCTGGTACTGTTACCTGTCCATCTGAATGCTTGTAAAGACTGGTACTGTCACCTGTCCATCTCAGTGCTTGTAAAGACTGGTACTGTCACCTGTCCATCTCAGTGCTTGTAAAGACTGGTACTGTTACCTGTCCATCTGAGTGCGTGTAAAGACTGGTACTGTTACCTGTCCATCTGAATGCTTGTAAAGGCTGGTACTGTCACCTGTCCATCTCAGTGCTTGTAAAGACTGGTACTGTCACCTGTCCATTTCAGTGCTTGTAAAGACTGGTACTGTTACCTGTCCATCTGAGTGCGTGTAAAGACTGGTACTGTTACCTGTCTATCTGAATACTTGTAAAGACTGGTACTGTCACCTGTACATCTAAGTGCTTGTAAAGGCGTGTACTGTCACCTGTCCATCTGAGTGCTTGTAAAAACTGGTACTGTTACCTGTCTATCTGAGTGCTTGTCAAGACTGCTACTGTTACCTGTCTATCTGAGTGCTTGTAAAGACTGGTACTCTCACCTGTCTATCTGAGTGCTTGTAAAGACTGGTACTGTTACCTGTCCATCAGAGTGCTTGTAAAGACTGGTACTGTTACCTGTCCATCAGAGTGCTTGTAAAGACTGGTACTGTTACCTGTCCATCAGAGTGCTTGTAAAGACTGGTACTGTTACCTGTCCATCAGAGTGCTTGTAAAGACTGGTACTGTTACCTGTCCATCTGGGTGCTTGCAAAGACTGGTACTGTTACCTGTCCATCTCAGTGCTTGTAAAGACTGGTACTGTTACCTGTCCATCTGAGTGCTTGTAAAGACTGGTACTGTTACCTGTCCATCAGAGTGCTTGTAAAGAATGGTTCTGTTACCTGTCTATCTGAGTGCTTGTAAAGGCTGGTACTCTCACCTGTCCATCTGAGTGCTTGTAAAGACTGGTACTGTTACCTGTATATCTGAGTGCTTGTAA
The DNA here is from genome assembly GCA_032433765.1 of Megaustenia siamemsis. Lineage (NCBI taxonomy): Eukaryota > Metazoa > Mollusca > Gastropoda > Stylommatophora > Ariophantidae > Megaustenia > Megaustenia siamemsis. Next base: position 5,803,408 of record JAVIAB010000051.1, on the reverse strand, counting down.
AGACTGGTACTCTCACCTGTCCATCTGAGTGCTTGTAAAGACTGGTACTGTTACCTGTCTATCCGAGTGCTTGTAAAGACTGGTACTGTTACCTGTCTATCTGAGTGCTTGTAAAGACTGGTACTCTCACCTGTCTATCTGAGTGCTTGTAAAGACTGGTACTGTTACCTTTCTTTCTGAGTGCTTGTAAAGTAATGTGACCGGAACTGAAACATCCCAGAACATTTGTCAGGATGATCAAATGTGGAAAATGCCGATGAATCTTGAGCTGGACCTGTGTAGTTGAGTTGGATCTCTCTAGTTGAGTTGGATCTCTCTAGTTGAGTTGGATCTCTCTAGTTTATTTGAACCTTTGTAATTGAGTTGGACCTCTGTAGTTGAGTTTGACCTCTGTAGGTGAGTTGGACCTCTGTTGGGGAGCTGGACCTCTGTAGTTAAGTTGGATCTCTCTAGATGAGTTGGATCTCTCTAGTTTATTTGAACCTCTGTACTTCAGCTGGACCTCTGTAGTTGAGTTGTACCTCTGTAGTTGAGTTGGACCTCTGTAGTTGAGTTGGACCTCTGTAGTTGAGCTGGACGTCTGTAGTTGAGCTGGATCTCTGTAGTTGAGTTGGACTTCTGTAGTTGAGCTGGACGTCTGTAGTTGAGTTGGACCTCTGTAGTTGAGTTGGACCTCTGTAGTTGAGCTGGACGTCTGTAGTTGAGCTGGACCTCTGTAGTTGAGTTGGACCTCTGTAGTTGAGTTGGACCTCTGTAGTTGAGCTGGATCTCTGTATTTGAGCTAGACCTCTGTAGTTGAGCTGGACCTCTGTAGTTGAGCTGGACCTCTGTAGTTGAGTTGGGCCTCTGTAGTTGAGTTGGGCCTCTGTAGTTGAGTTGGACCTCTGTAGTTGAGCTGGACCTCTGTAGTTGAGCTGGACCTCTGTAGTTGAGCTGGACCTCTGTAGTTGAGTTGGACCTCTGTAGTTGAGCTGGACCTCTGTAGTTGAGCTGGACCTCTGTAGTTGAGCTGGACCTTTGTAGTTGAGCTGGACCTCTGTAGTTGAGCTGGACCTCTGTAGTTGAGCTGGACCTCTGTAGTTGAGTTGGACCTCTGTAGTTGAGCTGGACCTCTGTAGTTGAGCTGGACCTCTGTAGTTGAGTTGGACCTCTGTAGTTGAGTTGGACCTCTGTAGTTGAGCTGGACCTCTGTAGTTGAGTTGGACCTCTGTATTTCATTTGGACCTCAGTAGTTGAGCTGGACCTCTGTAGTTGAGCTGGACCTCTGTAGTTGAGTTGGACCTCTGTAGTTGAGCTGGACCTCTGTAGTTGAGTTGGACCTCTGTAGTTGAGCTGGACCTCTGTAGTTGAGCTGGACCTCTGTAGTTGAGTTGGACCTCTGTAGTTGAGTTGGACCTCTGTAGTTGAGTTGGACCTCTGTAGTTGAGCTGGACCTCTGTAGTTGAGCTGGACCTCTGTAGTTGAGTTGGACCTCTGTAGTTGAGCTGGACCTCTGTAGTTGAGTTGGACCTCTGTAGTTGAGTTGGACCTCTGTAGTTGAGCTGGACCTCTGTAGTTGAGTTGGACCTCTGTAGTTGAGCTGGACCTCTGTAGTTGAGCTGGACCTCTGTAGTTGAGCTGGACCTCTGTAGTTGAGTTGGACCTCTGTAGTTGAGTTGGACCTCTGTAGTTGAGCTGGACGTCTGTAGTTGAGTTGGACCTCTGTAGTTGAGTTGGACCTCTGTAGTTGAGCTGGACGTCTGTAGTTGAGCTGGACCTCTGTAGTTGAGCTGGACCTCTGTAGTTGAGCTGGACCTCTGTAGTTGAGCTGGACCTCTGTAGTTGAGTTGGACTTTTGTAGTTGAGCTGGACCTCTGTAGTTGAGCTGGACCTCTGTATTCGAGATGGACCTCCTAGTTGCTTCAGCTATGCTTTGTGGTGTTTCTCTTCCAAAAAACTACAGTGTTTGCAGCTTTGTCTTAGGGTCTTTTTTATTGTACCGCGTGTCGTCACTTGTATTTAGAGGCTTTGCTTTGTTGTACTCCAGTAACTGGCTATCCCATACTGTTAACAAAATTAGCCGAAAAAATTTCACAAACATGGATAAGTCAAAGAGAGAAAAAGTAAATCCGCCATCCAGGAAAGAGAAGGGCTCTCTGTCTAAGAGACATATGACGCAAGCCGGAGAAAGCCGCAAGGAGTCCGGGTTGCCGACTCACCCTTTCTCTACCAGGAAATCCTCCAGAATTGGCACCTGGAATGTTCGTACTCTAAACGAACAGGGAAAAGCTGCTCAGGTAGCAGCAGAAATGACAAACTACAAGATAGATATTCTGGGAATGTGTGAAACAAGATGGTTAGGAACGGGGAAAATAAAACTAAATACAGGAGTGATGATTTTATCATCAGGACACCAGGAACCTGGAGCACAACATAGTGAAGGGGTAGCTATAATGCTATCAAGGAATGCACAGAAGACACGAATAGAATGGGAAGCAGTAGGACCGAGACTAATGAGAGCAACATTTAAAACAACCAAAAACAAAATAAAATTACACATTATCCAATGCTATGCATCAACCAACGATAAAGATTATGTAGTTAAAGATGATTTCTATAAACAGCTACAATGTCAGATGGATGCAAGACGAGCCAAAGGTATTATAATCTTGATGGGAGACGTAAATGCTAAAGTAGGATCAGACAACAGAGGCTTCGAAGAGATTATGGGAAAACATGAACTTGGAGATATAAATGAGAATGGAGAGATATTTGTGAATTTCTGCGCCCTTAATCAAGTGAGCCTAGGAGGAACAATATTCCAACACAAAAGAATACACAAAGCAACATGGGTGTCACCAGATCATAGAACGGAAAATCAAATTGATCACATATGTATTAATAATAAGTTTAAGTCATCCTTACAGGATGTAAAAGTATATAGAGGGGCAGATGTAGCTTCTGATCATCATCTTCTGATAGCCAAACTTAAAATTAAACTAAAAAGATATACTACAACGAATAAGGGTAGAAAGTATTTCAATGTAGGGTTCCTTAAAGAACAAGGAATTAAAGATAAATTCGCAGTCACAATATCAAACAAATACCAAGTCCTCCAACAACTAGAAAATAAAATAAATATAGAAGATCATTGGAAATAGGTAAAAGATATATGGAAAGAGACATGCGAAGAAACACTAGGGAAAAGAGAACGCCAGAATAAGGCATGGATGACAGCAGAGACCCAGGACAAAATTAAAGAAAGAAAGAACAGGAAAGCAGACATAAATAAAAGCAAAACAAGAAGTAATAAAGCCAAGACACAGGAAGCTTACAGAGAGGTGAACAAAGAAGTGAGAAGATGCATTAAAAGGGATAAGAGGAAATATATAGATGAACTAGCTAAAGAGGCAGAAGAAGCAGCAAATAAAGGGAATATGAAAGAACTGTACAACAGCACAAAGAAATTAAGTGGAAAATACAAACAGATAAGTGCCTTTATTAAAGATAAGAAAGGAAATCTGCTTAGTAATATAAGGGAACAAATGGAGAGATGGAAAGAGCACTTTGAAGAACAATCATTCTGGAGAGACTAAAAGAGGCCATAGAGAAACACTTGAGAGATGAACAAGCAGGTTTTAGGAAGAACAGATCATGTGCTGATCAAAAAACTACTCTACGTATAATAGTTGAACAAAATTTAGAACTAAAATCCCCACTTTATATTGGATTCATAGATTACGAAAAGGCATTTGATAGTTTAGACAGAAGAATGCTTTGGAAGTTGCTGAGTCATTACGGAATCTCCATAAAGTTTATTAACCTGATAAAAACAATGTATGAAGGAACGAAATGTAGTGTGGTGCATGAAGGACAGCTTACAGAAGCATTTGAAATAAGAACAGGAGTAAGGCAGGGATGCCTTCTGTCTCCATTTCTCTTTCTACTGGCCATAGATTGGATTATGAAAATAACTCAAAACAGCAGAAATGGGATCCAGTGGTCAGTGACCAAACAACTTGATGATTTAGACTTTGCTGATGACATAGCTCTCCTATCAGATATAAGATTAATAGAGATAAGACCAACATTATGAGAATTAATACAGTTGGCAATAACCAAATAAAACTAGGAGAATAACCTCTATTAGATGTAAAATCTTACATATATCTGGGCAGTAATATAGATAAAGAGGGAGGAACAGAAAATGATACCAAAATAAGGATATCAAAAGCAAGAGGAGCTTTCATTGCACTGGGAAACATATAGAAATCCAAAGAAATTAGGTTAAATACAAAAATTAAAATTTTCAACTCAAATGTTAAGGTGGTCCTATTATATGGCTGTGAAACATGGAGAACAACAAAATTGACAATCATGAAGATACAGACTTTCATTAATGGATGTTTACGCAGGATAAAAGGATGGAAATGGCAGGACAAAATCACTAACATAGAATTATGGAAATGTACCAGTCAAACACCAGTGGATAAAGAGATACAGCGAAGACGATGGCGCTGGATAGGACACACACTACGGAAGCCAACTGAGAGTATTACACAACAGGCCGTTTTTTGGAATCCCCAGGGGAAAAGACAAAGAGGAAGACCAAGGAATTCTTGGTGAAGACAGATAGAAGCAGAGATGAAGATGATGGGGAAGACATGGAATGATCTTAAAAGAATGGCAAAAAACAGCACGACCTGGAAAGTGTTTGTTGAAGACCTATGCTCCACTGGGAGCTAAAAAGGTAGAAGAAGAAGACTCCAATGTCTTAGTTGTAGTTTCGTGTCTTTCTTCTGATAAAAATTAGTGTGTGTTATTAATCTACACGGTCTTTTGTAGTACTTTAGTTTTATTTTCTGATGTACTTCTATGTATTTTTTGTTGGTGTACAACTACCTTTTGTTGTATCTTAAGGATTTCTTTATATTTGTTGACATCGACACATCAAAGAACAAAAGGAAAGCAGGCAAGGCCAAAATTAAATGAATAATAAAATATGTTATGTTATTTATTAAAACTTGCTTTCATCTACCGACACATGAACAAGTTGATAACTTGCATCAAACTTAGGGCAGCTTCTGTCATCCGCTAAAACCTGTCCACCACTTGTTGCTACACTGTCATTATCTGCTAGAATCTGTCAACCACTTGTTGCCACACTGTCATTATCTGCTAGAATCTGTCAACCACTTGTTGCCACACTGTCATTATCTGCTAGAATCTGTCCACCACTTGTTGCCACACTGTCATTATCTGCTAGAATCTGTCAACCACTTGTTGCCACACTGTCATTATCTGCTAGAATCTGTCAACCACTTGTTACCACACTGTCATTATCTGCTAGAATCTGTCAACCACTTGTTGCCACACTGTCATTATCTGCTAGAATCTGTCAACCACTTGTTGCCACACTGTCATTATCTGCTAGAATCTGTCAACCACTTGTTGCTATACTGTCATTATCTGCTAGAATCTGTCAACTACCTGTTCCTATACTGTCATTATTTGCTAGAATCTGTCAACCACTTGTTGCCACACTGTCATTATCTGCTAGAATCTGTCAACCACTTGTTGCCACACTGTCATTATCTGCTAGAATCTGTCAACCACTTGTTGCTATACTGTCATTATCTGCTAGAATCTGTCATCCACTTGTTGCTATACTGTCATTATCTGCTAGAATATGTCAACCACTTGTTGCTATACTGTCACTATCTGCTAGAATCTGTCAACCACTTGTTGCTATACTGTCATTATCTGCTAGAATCTGTCAACCACTTGTTGCTATACTGTCATTATCTGCTAGAATCTGTCAACTACCTGTTCCTACACTATCATTATTTGCTAGAATCTGTCAACCACTTGTTGCTTCAATGTCATTATCTGCTAGAATCTGTCAACCACTTGTTGCTATACTGTCATTATCTACTAGAATATGTCAACTACCTGTTGCTTCACTGTCCTTGCTTGACTACACCACGGAGAATGATCCTTCCAACCCAACCCACTATTGACAATACAGTTGTTGGATCCACAGAGCAGCTACAAAAAACGTGCAACTTTCTGTGACAAGCATCACGCCGTAAAGAGCAATTAGCTCACAGCTAAGGTGATTACGTCACGTTACAGCTAAGGGGATTGCGTCAAATCAAAGCTAAGGTGGTTACGTCAAGTCACAGCTAAGGGGGTTACGTCAAGTCACAGCTTAGGGTATTACGTCAAGTCACAGCTAAGGGGATTACGTCAAGTCACAGCTAAGGGGGTTACGTCAAGTCACAGGTAAGGGGATTACGTCAAGTCACAGCTAAGATATTACGTCAAGTCACAGCTAATGGGATTACGTCAAGTCACAGCTAAGGGGGTTACGTCAAGTCACAGCTAAGGGGATTAAGTCAAGTCACAGTTAAGGGGATTAAGTCAAGTCACAGTTAAAGGGATTAAGTCAAGTCACAGCTAAGGGGATTAAATCAATTGACAGTTAAGAGGATTAAGTCATATCAAGTCACTGTTAGGTGGATTAAGTCAAGTCAAGTCACAGTTAACTGGATTAAGTCAAATCAAGTCATTGTTAGGTGGATTAAGTCAAGTCAAGTCACAGTTAACTGGATTAAGTCAAATCAAGTCATTGTTAGGTGGATTAAGTCAAGTCAAGTCACAGTTAACTTGATTAAGTCAAATCAAGTCACAGTTAAGGAGATTAATTAAATTCAAGTCACAGTTACCTGGAATGGATGCTGAACTGGAAGTCAAGTAAAGTCACAGTTAAGGGGACTAAGTCAAGTCGTCACATCTAAGAGGATCAGGTCAGGTCACAGTTAAAGGGATTAAATCAAGTCAAGTTACATCTAAAAGGATCAAGTCAAGTCACAATTAAGAAGATTAAGTCAAGTCACACGTAAGGGGATTAAGTCAAATCACATTGAAGGGGATTAAGTGAAGTTAAGACACAGTTGAGGGGATTAAGTCAAGTGAAGTGACAGTTAAGGAGATTAAGTGAAGTCGTCTAGCTGTTACACATCTAATGTGAATGATGCCCCACACCGACTGGAGGAACTCGAGATGCAGCAAAGAAGTCATCCTTAGAGGCATGCACGAGAGATCAAAGTCACAGACACTTCCGAGTTTGATGCCGCCTCTACCCATTCCACTAGGAGAGCTGGCAATTAACTCTGGTCGCGTTTCCACTGGAGCGATATTTCTTATCGGAGATTGTTCATCTTGCCAGGACGTTTCCCTATATCATTAACGCTGTCATTTTGTAACGATAATAAATTTGGTGTGACGCTGTGCTACTCTCCCTCTCTCTCTATCTCTCACTCTCTCTCTCTCTCTCTCTCTCTCTCTCTCTCTCTCTCTCTCTCTGTTAATCTAAAGTTCACAAATTAAAGCACTGAGCGATCGAGTGTTTACTTCCATCAATCCTGAATCTCAGCGATGGTGAGATCAATGCTAGCTCCTCCCTGAGACTGTCGAGGTAGGCAATCAGCTGCTAGGGTCACATTTAACGATTTCCTTTCTTGTTCTTTTCATTTCTTGTTCTTTTCCTCGTATTTGCTTTTCCTCTCTTGTTCTGTTCATCTTTTGTTATTTTCCTTCCTTGTGTTTTTCCTTTCTTGTTCTTTCCCTCTTGTTCTTTTCCTTGTTCTCTTAATTACTTCACAGAAAGGTGGGAACAACTTGTAAGGTATAACATACAGTCCCCCTACACCCGTCACTTGTTCCCTGCCACCAGCTTTACCGCAGTATTGTATTTATTGGCCTGTCCCGCCTTTACAGAAAAATATCATATTTAATATGTTCTTGTCCTGCTCTCACAACTAGGGTACCCCTACTCATCTCACCCAGTGCCAAGACCTGGGATATCGTCTAAGACATTGCGAGACTGCCGCAGTAAGGTTCCTGTATTCACTGTGCACAAGGAGGCTGTAGACTTCCTCTTCCAATTTATATCAACAATGGTTTTATTGTCTGAGACACTAGTATGTCGACTTGTGAATCACATCTTACATATGTTAGCTTATGAAGCGGATCTTACATATATGTCGATTTATGATTCACATCTTATGTATGTTGAATTGTGAATCAGATCTTACATATGTAGATTTATGAATTATATTTTACATAGTCGACTTGTACATCAGATATTATGTATGAAGATTTGTGAATCGGATCTTGTAGATGTCAACATATTTGGTCGATGTTAGCTTGCACTTTCACTCTAAAGATTCCAGCTCCCATCCGTTGTACTGTCTTTCAAATTTTATCTCACAATTTCTCTTATCTATTATCATATTTTCCTTCTCTTCTCCCACATTCCCTTCTCTTCTCCCACATTCCCTTCTCTTCTCCCACATTCCCTTCTCTTCTCCCACATTCCTTTCTCTTCTCCCACGTTCCCTTCTCTTCTCCCACATTCCCTTCTCTTCTCCCACGTTCCCTTCTCTTCTCCCACATTCCCTTCTCTTCTCCCACATTCCCTTCTCTTCTCCCACGTTGCCTTCTCTTCTCCCACGTTCCCTTCTCTTCTCCCACGTTCCCTTCGCTTCTCCCACATTCCCTTCTCTTCTCCCACGTTCCCTTCTCTTCTCCCACATTCCCTTCTCTTCTCCCACATTCCCTTCTCTTCTCCCACGTTGCCTTCTCTTCTCCCACATTCCCTTCTCTTCTCCCACGTTCCCTTCTCTTCTTCCACATTCCCTTCTCTTCTCCCACGTTCCCTTATCTTCTCCCACGTCTCCATCTCTTGTAAAATAATTACCTTCTATTCTCCCACATTCCATTCTCTTGTTTCACTTCAAAATATCTTGTCCAACATTCCATTCTCTTGTCCCACATCCCCTTACCTTGTCCCACATTTGTTAACAAATTGTATCAATGTAACAAAACATGTTACCTGCTATCTATTTCATAAAATAACGCGTCTACCTGTTAGTGTATGGTTACATTTTACAATTAAAAATAAGTTCTTGAGAACATGTTATCTTCCATTGACGGGACCTTGGAAACTAAACTGAAGACATTAACAACACAGATTCTGGGAAAAATCTTGAATGTGTCACACCCATCCTTTATGTATTTCTGGGTTTCAACTTCATCAATCACCCCACACATTCCTTGCATCTATTTTCATCGATTTTTCTCTATCATTTATTTCTTGCACTCGTTAATGCCTCGTTTCATATTATTTTTCCTTCAACAATTTTCCTCCGTTTTCTTCCTTCTTTTTCCATAGCTCTTTATTTTCTTTATTTGGTTCGATTTTTCTTTCTGTTTAAATTTGTCCTCATTTTCTAATCGTGTCTTTCTATCTGAGCCTCAATCAGTCTATCCATCCAAGCCGCGATCAATCACTCATCATCATCCGTCGATCCATTTCTTTGTCTACTTATCTGTCTGTCTACTTATCTGTCTGTCTACGTATATATCTTTCTACTTATCTGTCTGTCTACTTATCTGTCTGTCTACTTATCTGTCTGTCTACGTATATATCTTTCTACTTATCTGTCTGTCTACTTATCTGTCTGTCTACTTATCTGTCTGTCTACTTATATATCTGTCTACTTAACTGTCTGTCTACTTATCTGTCTGTCTACTTATCTGTCTGTCTACTTATCTGTCTGTCTACTTAACTGTCTGTATACTTATCTGTCTGTCTACTTATCTGTCTGTCTACTTATCTGTCTGTCTACTTATCTGTCTGTTTACTTATCTGTCTGTCTACGTATATATCTGTCTACTTATCTGTCTGTCTACTTATCTGTCTGTCTACTTATCTGTCTGTCTACTTATCTGTTTGTCTACTTACATATGTCTACTTATCTGTCTGTCTACTTATCTGTCTGTCTACTTATCCGTCTGTCTACTTATCTGTCTGTCTACTTATCTGTCTGTCTACTTATCTGTCTGTTTACTTATCTGTCTGTCTACGTATATATCTGTCTACTTATCTGTCTGTCTACTTATCTGTCTGTCTAATTATCTGTCTGTCTACTTATATATCTGTCTACTTATCTGTCTGTCTACTTATCTGACTACTTATCTGTCTGTATACTTATCTGTCTGTCTACTTAACTGTCTGTCTACTTATCTGTCTACTTATCTGTCTGTATACTTATCTGCCTGTCTACTTATCTGTCTGTCTATTTATCTGTCTGTATACTTATCTGTCTGTCTACTTATCTGTCTGTCTACTTATCTGTCTGTCTACTTATATGTCTGTCTACTTATATGTCTGTCTACGTATCTGTCTGTCTACTTATCTGTCTGTCTACTTATCTGTCTACTTATCTGTCTGTCTACTTATCTGTCTGTCTACTTATCTGCCTGTCTACATTTCTGTCTGTCTACTTATCTGTCTGTCTACTTATCTGTCTACTTATCTATCTGTCTACTTATCTGTCTGTCTACTTATCAGTCTACTTATCTGTCTGTCTACTTATCTGCATGTCTACTTATCTGTCTGTCTATTTATCTGTCTGTCTACTTATCTGTCTGTCTACTTATCTGCCTGTCTACTTATCTGTCTGTTTACTTATCTGTCTGTCTACTTATCTGTCTGTCTACTTAACTGTCTGTCTACTTATCTGTCTGTCTACTTATCTGTCTGTCTACTTAACTGTCTGTCTACTTATCTGTCTGTCTACTTATCTGTCTGTCTACTTATCTGTCTGTCTACTTAACTGTCTGTCTACTTATCTGTCTGTCTACTTAACTGTCTGTCTACTTATCTGTCTGTCTACTTATCTGTCTGTCTACTTAACTGTCTGTCTACTTATCTGTCTGTCTACTTAACTGTCTGTCTACTTATCTGTCTGTCTACTTAACTGTCTGTCTACTTATCTGCCTGTCTACTTATCTGTCTGTCTACTTATCTGTCTGTCTACTTATCTGTCTGTCTACTTATCTGCCTGTCTACTTATCTGTCTGTCTACTTATCTGTCTGTCTACTTATCTGTCTGTCTAATTAACTACCTACATATGGAGGTAAATATCAATCTTTCCATTTTTCCATCCGGCGGTCCAACCATCCATCCAACAACCACACATCCGTGGAGCGGTCCATTAATCCATCCATCCATCCATCCATCCATCCATCCATCCATCCATCCATCCATCCATCCATCCATCCATCCATCCATCCATCCATCCATTCATCCAATCCACTCATTCACTTTCAGTCTGCTCTTTTGCCTATCTTTTTGACTCACTCATTGACTCTATCACCAGTTCGCTCACTCATTCACTATCTCACCCATTCACTCACTCACCCATTCACTCACTAACCATTCACTCACTAATCCATTCACTCCCTAACCCATTCAGTCACTAACCCATTCACTCACTAATCCATTTACTCACTAATCCATTCACTCACTCACCCATTCACTCACTAACCATTCACTCACTAATCCATTCACTCACTAACCCATTCACTCACTAACCCATTCACTCCCTAACCCATTCACTCACTAATCCATTCACTCACTAACCCATTCACTCACTAATCCATTCACTCCCTAACCCATTCAGTCACTAACCCATTCACTGACTAATCCATTTACTCACTAACCCATTCACTCACTAACCCATTCACTCCCTAACCCAATCACTCACTAACGCATTCAAACAGAACACACATACATCTGTTCACTCATTCACTTTCTCCCACATTTATTCAAGCACATATTCACACACTCACCCACACACACACATGTCCACCCTCACTCTCGCATCCACTTCCTTGCCCTTTATCACAATCTCACTCTCGCATCGAGCAAAACAAAACAAAATTAAAATTCGCACACTGTTGAGTGAATCAATCCCTGCCACCAAATGTTGCCCTCTGTTGATTGAGTCAATCAATTAGCATTAAATGTTGTCCTCTGTTGACTGAATCAATCAATTACCATTAAGTGTTGTCCTCTGTTGACTGAATCAATTAGCATTAAATGTTGCCCTCTGTTGACTGAATCAATTAGCATTAAATGTTGCCCTCTGTTGACTGAATCAATTACCATTAAATGTTGCCCTCTGTTGACTGAATCAATTAGCATTAAATGTTGCCCTCTGTTGACTGAATCAATTACCATTAAATGTTGCCCTCTGTTGACTGAATCAATTACCATTAAATGTTGCCCTCTGTTGACTGAATCAATTACCATTAAATGTTGCCCTCTGTTGACTGAATCAATTACCATTAAATGTGACCCTATGTTGACTGAATTAATTACCATTAAATGTTGCCCTCTGTTGACTGAATCAATTACCATTAAATGGTGCCCTCTGTTGACTGAATCAATCAATTACCATTAAATGTTGCCCTCTGTTGACTGAATCAATCAATTACAATTAAATGTTGCCCTCTGTTGACTGAATCAATCAATTACCATTAAATGTTGCCCTCTGTTGAAGGAATAAATCAATTACCCTTAAATGTTGCCCTCTGTTGACTGAATCAATCAATTACCATTAAATGTTGCCCTCTGTTGATTTAATGAATCCCTCAACAAATTTTACACGCAGCAGCTCAGAAACAAAAAAATAACGTAATAAAAGACCACGAACTGACAGATCGACAAAGCAATAACCGGACACTAAATCTCCCAATATTCCATCTTGTAAGTTGAGGCTCAACGCCCCAGCAAGATCCATTGTTACAACAAATTTGCTGTGTGTTTCAAGTCGACGAGTAGTTCAGAGAAATGAATGAATTCCTGGAGAGATTCGAAAACAGATTGATCGTTCCGTGTTGACCACCCCAACACTGGACAAAGCTAATCCCGTGAACAAATTGTTGCCCAGACCGCCAATGTTTTCTTTCTCTGCTCTGTAAGCTGAAGGGAAACATTTTGTTTCCTTTTGGGAGAAACCTCTCAAACGAGGAAGTACGTCTCAATCTCCTCAGTTTCATAAATAAAAGACAAACTTGTGAAATGTAAGGCACAAACTTGTGAAATGTAAGGGACACACCTGTGAAATGTAAGAGACAGACTTCTGAAATGTAAGAGACAGACTTCTGAAATGTAAGGGACAAACTTGTGAAATGTAAGGAACAAACTTGTGAAATGTAAGGAACAAACTTCTGAAATGTAAGGGACAAACTTGTGAAATGTAAGGGACAAACTTGTGAAATGTAAGGGACAAACTTCTGAAATGTAAGGGACAAACTTCTGAAATGTAAGGGACAAACTTGTGAAATGTAAGGGACAAACTTCTGAAATGTAAGAGACAAACTTCTGAAATGTAAGAGACAAACTTCTGGAATGTAAAGGACAAACTTCCGAAATGTAAGGAACAAACTTCTGAAATGTAAGGGCTAAACTTCTGAAATGTAAGGAACAAACTTCTGAAATGTAAGGGCTAAACTTCTGAAATGTAAGGAACAAACTTCTGAAATGTAAGAGACAAACTTCCGAAATGTAAGAGACAAACATCTGAAATGTAAGGGACAAACTTCTGGAATGTAAGGGACAAACTTCTGAAATGTAAGGGCTAAACTTCTGAAATGTAAGGAACAAACTTCTGAAATGTAAGGAACAAACTTCTGAAATGTAAGGAACAAACTTCTGAAATGTAAGAGACAAACTTCCGAAATGTAAGGAACAAACTTCTGAAATGTAAGGGCTAAACTTCTGAAATGTAAGGAACAAACTTCTGAAATGTAAGGGACAAACTTCCGAAATGTAAGAGACAAACTTCTGAAATGTAAGGGACAAACTTCCGAAATGTAAGGAACAAACTTCTGAAATGTAAGGGCTAAACTTCTGAAATGTAAGTGACAGTTTTCAGAAAATGTAAGGGTGAACTTCAAGAATGTAAGTGACAGTTTTCAGAAAATGTAAGGGTGAACTTCAAGAATGTAAGTGACAGTTTTCAGAAAATGTAAGGGTGAACTTCAAGAATGTAAGTGACAGTTTTCAGAAAATGTAAGGGTGAACTTCAAGAATGTAAGTGACAGTTTTCAGAAAATGTAAGGGTGAACTTCAAGAATGTAAGTGACAGTTTTCAGAAAATGTAAGGGTGAACTTCAAGAATGTAAGGGTGAACTTCAAGAATGTAAGGGTGAACTTCAAGAATGTAAGTGACAGTTTTCAGAAAATGTAAGGGTGAACTTCAAGAATGTAAGAACCAAACTTGAAAAAATGTTTAGGGAGAACTTTCAGAAATGTAATGGACAAACGAATGTGAGAGAATCAAAGGGAGGAAGTGAAAATTACAGAGAGAAAATGAAAGAAACAAGAGAAAAGAGTAAAAACTGGGGAATCAAAGAGAAAATATAAGAGAATAAAGAGATAAAGTAAAAATGTAATATATAACGAAAGTGAGAGAAAAACAAGCGTTTGTTTCACAAGATGTGGATTACTAGAAACATGATGATAGTGCGTATTTTATCTCCTGCGATCAGTGTATAAGTGGGTTATAAGGTTAATTTTAGCTCGGAGAGTATTTTCTTGCAGCTTAAACTTGGAGAGTATTATCTTTCAGTTTCACCTCAGACAGTATTATCTTTCAGTTTTACCTCAGACAGTATTATCTTTCAGTTTTACCTCAGACAGTATTATCTTTCAGTTTTACCTCAGACAGTATTATCTTTCAGTTTCACCTAAGACAGTATTATGTTTCAGTTTTACCTAAGACAGTATTATCTTTCAGTTTTACCTCAGACAGTATTATCTTTCAGTTTCACCTAAGACAGTATTGTCTTTCAGTTTTACCTAAGACAGTATTATCTTTCAGTTTTACCTAAGACAGTATTATCTTTCAGTTTTACCTAAGACAGTATTATCTTTCAGTTTTACCTAAGACAGTATTATCTTTCAGTTTTACCTCAGACAGTATTCTTTCAGTTTCACCTAAGACAGTATTATGTTTCAGTTTCACCTAAGACAGTATTATGTTTCAGTCACCTAAGACAGTATTATCTTTCAGTTTCACCTAAGACAGTATTATGTTTCAGTTTCACCTAAGACAGTATTAGCAGCGCAACCACACACCGCCCTGATCACTTGTAGTACTGTAGTGAAGTGTAGCGAAGCTCCAAACGACATGCTGTGCTGTGTTGCCACTAATTTCCTTATACCAATAAACATTGTCCATTTAGTGTCGTCTAAACAGAATGACCTATGTTTGGACTTCAATCAACGATCAGTGAGTCCTGGGGTGTTGCAATATTATTGACTGTGACCTCGTAACCGCGTCCGCATCAACAGACAAGTGGAGACACCTCATCTGTGAGACAAGATGGGATGTGCTTCGGCAAGTAACCATGTTGACACGGCTAGTGCAAATATGTGCTCACTCTGGCTAGTGCTACGCCATCTTGAACGATGACGTAGTGTTCTAGAGACTTGTGGATGTGGTGTCAGGACGTTGGAGATCGTTATCTGCTTGCACTGCTCTGTCCGCGTCATCGCGAGTCATTGGTGCACATTATGTAGAGTCAACTCTTCTCGTCTACACGTCATCTAGACTCGGTCCTTTTTTTTTTTACACCTCAATGAAAAGTCAGTCCTTTTCAAATCATTAGGAGTCAGTCCTTCTATATACGTCACCTAGAGTCATTCCTTCTATAAAAGTCACCTAGAGTCATTCCTTCGATATAAGTCACATAGAGTCAGTCCTTATACATACGTCACCTAGAGTCATTGCTTCTATATACTCCACCAAGAGTCATTCCTTATATATACGTCACATAGAGTCAGTCCTTCTAAATACGTCACCTCGAATCAGTCCTTATATATACTCCACCTATAGTCATTCCTTCTATATACGTCACCTAGAGTCAGTCATTTTGAAATCACCAAGAGTCAGTACTTCTATATACGTCACCTAGATTCAGTCCTTTACACGCATCAGCCCCGAGACATTCCTTCTTTACAAGTCACTTAGAGTCGATCCTTTTCAAATCACCAAAAGGCAATCATTTTTTACACGCATCAGCTAGAGACTAAATCATTCACATATCATCTAGAGGCAGTCCTTGTAAACACATATCATCTAGAGGCAGTCCTTGTAAACACATATCATCTAGAGGCAGTCCTTGTAAACACATATCATATAGAGGCAGTCCTTGTAAACACACATAATCTAGAGGCAGTCCTTGTAAACAAATATCATCTAGAGGCAGTCCTTGTAAACACACATCATATAGAGGCAGTCCTTGTAAACACATATCATATAGAGGCAGTCCTTGTAAACACATATCATCTGGAGGCAGTCCTTGTAAACACATATCATCTACAGGCAGTCCTTGTAAACACACATAATCTGGAGGCAGTCCTTGTAAACACATATCATCTGGAGGCAGTCCTTGTAAACACATATCATCTGGAGGCAGTCCTTGTAAACACATATCATCTGGAGGCAGTCCTTGTAAACACATATCATCTGGAGGCAGTCCTTGTAAACACACATCATCTGGAGGCAGTCCTTGTAAACACACATCATCTAGAGGAAGTCTTTGTAAGCACACATCATCTAGAGGAAGTCCTTCTTTACACGTTACTGTGAATCAGCCGCCCTTTGCTCAGTATCCGAAGTCTGCCTCTTTGCTCATCGTCTTGACTCTCCCTCCTGGACTTTTTTTTTTTAATAGAGAGCACATCTACACTGATGCAAGTTAGTTCTCACAGCGAGTGTTGAGAAATGAATTGAGAGAGAGAGAGAGAGAGAGAGAGAGAGAGAGAGAGAGAAAGAGCTCAGTTGTGAAGTACCGCAGAAGTCACCAGTCAGAGTGACGTTTTACGATAATGAGTTCTAGGCCTGAGGTTAGGAAGACATTTATCAGAGAAAAGTTATTCGATAGAAGAGAATTAAGTGTGGTGTTTGATTAGTTGAGATCTGTGCCGAGTTCATAGACAGGACATTTCAAGGGGATTACTAAGTGCAGAGCTAACCATGAGAGGCATTTCATTAGAGCCTAGTGTTTGACGTTGTTCTAGCTGGCAGTCACCAAAGACGTCAATCACTGACGACATCGTCAGTAATGAATGAGAGAATAAAATACTTGTGGCCGGGCATGATTGTTCTTGCATGATGTATTATTTGCGTAGGGAGTCAATAGCAAGGTTGCCGATGTATTGTGCTTCTGTTTAAGAAATGATTTAACAGCATAACAACAGTGAGGTGTTTTTTTTTAACCAATTAATCTCTTTTCTGTTTCATTGAAATTATTCAGTTGTGAGTCGAGCCAGTGATCAGCGCGCAGTCTTCTCTATCATCCTGTGCTACAATACACTGAGACATTTCATCTTTACTTCGGTGCAGATCTTCATGGCTGTTCATTGCTCAGTTCTATTCTAACTTCTCCAATCAAATGCCCTCCAGGAGGCGCCACTGTAAGTTCCAGCTACAAACAAGCGCCCCAGTAAAGTAGGGACACATATGAGAAATTATAAGTGCACGTTGTTCCTTGTTTGAGAACATGACCGGTCGAAGCCAAACCTTCAATTAAGTTATTTCTCCATGAAGCGAACAAACAGAACAGATAAGTCAAGATGAGGAATAAAAACAATAGTAGATCGTCCAGGGGACAAACAATAATAGATAAGTAAAGTAATTAAAAAATATCAGTAACAATTACTGCATTACATTGTTAATTGTTCGTACGTGTTGGGTGCTCCCTGGTGAACACATTATGCTAAAACATCGGACAGTTCCTGGCGGTGTGTTCCAACAATGTAGGGCTGACTCTACCTATTATGACTTCTTGTGATATTTTCTGTGTGCTTGTCTCCATTATTAGATCTCAGGGAGAGCACTTGTCTGTGAACTGTCTGCTTAGAACTAGCGATCCGGTCCGAATACCAAGCAACGAGATTTCTATGCCCACTCAGCCTTAAAATGGCTGTTGAGATTTATTTCTGTAAGTTTAGTTCAGTCTGGCGTGGTGCTGACCACTTTATAAATCCCATAATTCCCTGGTCGATGAATATAACAAGGACAGTAACACAGATCGAAACATGATTGAAAGCATGAAATGAAGCTGAAGTTTATTCCCCTTTATTTCACAATCTCCAGATTTATGACGCTCTACACACCAATTATACACCGATCCCACACTACCCACGCTCCATTAATGTTGCTTTCAGGTCTTGATGATGTCATCAGAAACACTGAGTGCCTGCAGTCCAGCGCTGCTATATCAATAGCTTCAAAGCGTGATATCATTACTTGATGTAGCTCTGTGAAATCATGTTTAATGCGTCTCAACACAGGAAACACTCATCTTGAAAACAGATGGTTAACAAATTGGTGGCTAAAGAAGACAAAGAAGGCAGAGTGGAGATATCTAGAGTTGCATGGGTCGAGCAGTAGGCGTTGTAATAAAATGATGAAACGATGAAAATATTGTGTAAGCAAATGGTATGGTTATGCCTTTACGGCGATACAATGATTATATCTTTATAGTGATAGAACGGTTATATCTGTATGTGGATACAATGAATGTTCTGATGTGATACAGGTCGAGCCAGAACGTGTCAGAGTTTCTAGATTAGAAACCAGACTTCTGCAGAGACGTAAATAGAACAGTAATGGGAAACAGAAAAAAAGCCCAAACATGAAACTGAAACATAAAACATCTCATATCTTTGTGTGTGCATATCTGTGTTAGTCACCTCTAGTGACTCGGGCAGATGGTGCTCGTAAACCTGGGAGGGCCGACCATCTAAGGGCAGAATCCCCCTACAGAAAAGATCATCTGCTGCCTTGCAGGAAGATTTGGGACAAGCAAAGGCTAAGGAATGCAAACCTGAATAAAATGCTGGCTGAAATCGGATGCACTGAGCCACTGGCGCAGAACACAGTGCAACGTTTAAACGGGTGTTCAATCAGAATGGATCTGGCAGACTCTAATTGTGATGTTCTGTCTGTGGGGGCGATCAACACACTTAACCTGATAGCTGACTTCATGTGAGAGTCTGGAATCCTACTCTGATTGAGTCCTTATCGCAGAGAGAGAGACAGAGAGAGAGAGAGAGAGAGAGAAACATAAAACAGAAAACAACATACTGGAATCTGCTGTAAATATGATCCCTCTGATATTGTATAACTGAAAGATGGACAGATAACATAACAGAACAATAGGATGATGGCAGCCCCCCCCCCCCTAAAAAAAAAAAAAAACAACAACAACAACATGAATCACGTGGTGGAGCGAACTGAAGACATAGTTTGAGCTGATGTTAAGAGGTGCAAGTAAAACAAGGCTCCATGATGATATTCATACCAGACACACAAGCGTTATAGGAAAGTGGGATAGAAGTGACACCACAATG
The DNA here is from genome assembly GCA_032433765.1 of Megaustenia siamemsis. Classification (NCBI taxonomy): domain Eukaryota; kingdom Metazoa; phylum Mollusca; class Gastropoda; order Stylommatophora; family Ariophantidae; genus Megaustenia; species Megaustenia siamemsis. Next base: position 5,784,146 of record JAVIAB010000051.1, on the reverse strand, counting down.
CTAATGACGTTTTGGGGAAAGTAGGATAGAAGTGACAACACAATGCTAATGACGTTTTGGGGAAAGTAAGATAGAAGTGACAACACATTGCTAAATGACGTTTTGGGGAAAGTAGGATAGAAGTGACAACACAATGCTAATGATGTTTTGGGGAAAGTAGGATAGAAGTGACAACACAATGCTAATGACGTTTTGGGGAAAGTAGGATAGAAGTGACAACACATTGCTAAATGACGTTTTGGGGAAAGTAGGATAGAAGTGACACCACAATGCTAATGACGTTTTGGGAAAGTAGGATAGAAGTGACACCACAATGCTAATGACGTTTTGGGGAAAGTAGGATAGAAGTGACACCACAATGATAAATGAAAAGTTTAGGGGAAAGTAGGATTGATGTGACACCACAATGATAAATGACGTTTTGGGGAAAGTAGGATAGAATTGACATCACAATGATAAATGACGTTTTGGGGAAAGTAGGATAGAAGTGACACCACAATGATAAATGACGTTTTGGGGAAAGTAGGATAGAAGTGACACCACAATGCTAATGACGTTTTGGGGAAAGTAGGATAGAAGTGACAACACAACGATAAATGACGTTTAGGGGAAAGTAGGACAGAAGTGACACCACAATGATAAATGAAAAGTTTAGGGGAAAGTAGGATTGATGTGACACCACAATGATAAATGACGTTTTGGGGAATGTAGGATAGAATTGACACCACAATGCTAAATGACGTTTAGGGTAAAGTGGGATAGAAGTGCCACCACAATGCTAAATGACGTTTAGGGGAAAGTAGGATTGATGTGACACCACAATGATAAATGACGTTTTGGGGAAAGTAAGATAGAATTGACATCACAATGATAAATGACGTTTTGGGGAAAGTAGGATAGAAGTGACACCACAATGATAAATGACGTTTTGGGGAAAGTAGGATAGAAGTGACATCACAATGATAAATAACGTTTAGGAGAAAGTAGGATAGAAGTGACACCACAATGCTAAATGACGTTTAGGGGAAAGTGGGATAGAAGTGCCACCACAATGCTAAATGACGTTTAGGGGAAAGTGGGATAGAAGTGCCACCACAATGCTAAATGACGTTTAGGGGAAAGTGGGATAGAAGTGCCACCACATTGCTAAATGACGTTTTGGGGAAAGTAAGATAGAATTGACATCACAATGATAAATGACGTTTTGGGGAAAGTGGGATAGAAGTGCCACCACATTGCTAAATGTCGCTTTGGGGAAAGTGGGATAGAAGTGCCACCACATTGCTAAATGATGTTTTGGGGAAAGTGGGATAGAAGTGCCACCACATTGCTAAATGACGTTTTGGGGAAAGTGGGATAGAAGTGCCACCACATTGCTAAATGATGTTTTGGGGAAAGTGGGATAGAAGTGCCACCACATTGCTAAATGACGTTTTGGGGAAAGTGGGATAGAAGTGCCACCACATTGCTAAATGACGTTTAGGGGAAAGTGGGATCGAAGTGCCACCACATTGCTAAATGACGTTTAGGGCGGCAGACAAACACTTTAATGTCTCATGCACTTACCACCTAATGCTCGGGTTTGTGTATTCTAAATCAATTCATTAAATACAAACACCGGCAGACTGTAGAAGAGACGAAATCCACTTATTTAATTATCTCTATTTGATTATTTTTTACATAAACATTTCTCTTTGTATCTACCACACATTTATACTTTCTGCTAGAATCTTTCTTTCACACTCGGTATTTATCTATGTGTCTGTCTGTTCGTCCGTCCGTCCGTCTGTGTGTCTGCCTGTCTGTCTGTCTGTCTGTCTGCCTGTCTGTCTGTCTGTCCGTCCGTCCGTCCGTGTGTCTGCCTGTCTGTCTGTCCGTCCGTCCGTCTGTCTGTCTGTCTGTCTTCTTGCTTGCCTGCCTGCCCGACTGTCTGTCTTTCTCATATATATATATATATATATATATATATATATATATATATATATATATATATATATATATATGTATATATGTATATATATATATATATATATGTATATATATATATATATGTATATATATATATATATATATATATATATATATATATATATGTATATATATATATATATATGTATATATATATATATATATGTATATATATATATATGTATATATATATATATGTATATATATATATATGTATATATATATATATATGTATATATATATATATATGTATATATATATATATGTATATATATATATATGTATATATATATATATATGTATATATATATATATGTATATATATATATGTATATATATATGTATATATATATATATGTATGTATATATATATATATGTATATATATATATATATGTATGTATATATATATATATAATTGTATATAAACGGCTACACCCGTACGTATGTGTACAATGCCTGTGAAAAAGTACGCATATAGCATACATACTCCGAAGTGTGCACACCTAGGTCCGTGTATATACACAAAGCACAAAGAATAGACCAGAAAAATACAGGATATCCGAAAGGATGAAAGAGTGAGATGTTTCCAAGTGGGCTTCACTAAGAACATGTAAAAAGTACCGTGTAGTGCAGGTGGAAAGGGTATCGCCTTGCACAAAAGTAAATAGCCCAGACACAAAATAAGGGACCACTGAAGTGTGGTGTAGTAGAAGAGAGATGTGATTAACATAGCATGTGCATATACTAATGTGCTCATACACGAGCAAAAGAATAGAATATGCAATAGGGAAGAAGCAGTTAAAGTAAAATATGTGTAAGAGTGTGATACATTCATGTCCCGTGGAGTAAGCGAACCAAATTGGACTATAAGGCAATTCTCCAAAGCGAACCAGCTGCGGTCGCCAGAGTGGTAAAGGATAATACCAGTGATAACTATGCCGTTTTTGCGCTTGTGGTTTGAGGAATTGATATTGGAGGCCACTGGAGTGGAACTATTCTGTAGAAGATTCCGATGGTGTTCACACAATCTCTCCGCTAAACTTCTCACAGACTCGCCAATATAAGTCACGTGACATCGCTGGCATATGATCGCATAAATCATATTATGGGACACATGTGAAACCATTCTTGATCTCGAACGGTCCGTGACCGCAGCCGGTTTGCCTTGGAGAATCGCCTTATAGTCCAATTGGGTTCGCTGGCCCCACGAGGCATGTATGTATCACACTCATACACATAATTTCCCTGTAGTTGGTCCTTCCCTATTGCATATTCTACTCTTCTGCCAATGTACAAGCACATTAGTATATGTATATGATATGCTATCCACAGCTCTCCTCTACTAGACCACACTGCGACACCCCGGAGATCTCCTAAATCACTTGTGTCTGAGCTGCTTACTTTTGTGCAGAGCGATACCCTTTCCACCTGCACTACTCGGTACCTTACCTTTTACATGCTCTTAGTGAACCCCGCTCTGAGACAGCTCACTCGTTTACCTTTTCGGGTATCCTGTATTCTTCTGGTCTATTCTTTGTACATTGACCATTTGTTTCTGTTTTATTTGTCATTTCTCCTTGAGAACATAAGCCTACGACTCCCCGATGCCATGACGTTCATGGCCCATCCCCTCCCTACAGCGCCCCCCCCCCCCTCACCAACAACTGATGGACTAATACATTTACTCGGCGGCCTGGACCATCAGATGACTCCTGCAGCGACAATGTTATACTTACATTATCACTGCTGCTATGTCAATGTTATACTTACATTATCACTGCTGCTATGTCAATGTTATACTTACATTATCACTGCTGCTATGTCAATGTTATACTTACATTATCACTGCTGCTATGTCAATGTTATACTTACATTATCACTGCTGCTACGTCAATGTTATACTTACATTATCACTGCTGCTATGTCAATGTTATACTTACATTATCACTGTTGCTATGTCAATGTTATACTTATAATATCACTGTTGCTATGTCAATGTTATACTTACATTATCACTGCTGCTATGTCAATGTTATACTTACATTATCACTGCTGCTATGTCAATGTTATACTTACATTATCACTCTGCTATGTCAATGTTATACTTAACTTATCACTTGCTGCCATGTCAATGTTATACTTACATTATCACTGCTGCTATGTCAATGTTATACTTACATTATCACTGCTGCTATGTCAATGTTATACTTACATTATCACTGCTGCTATATCAATATATAAAATAGAAAAACAAGTTCTACTTGCCCTGTTTTTTCTACGGGACGACCAAGGAAACAGCTGGTGGTGGGAAATGGGAGAATGCGAGATTGCTGGATCAATCCAAACTGATTTATTTTTCCCACACAAAAAATCTGGGAGATTGTTGGATTTGGGTGGCCACATATGGCAGTGGTTGCTTTAATGTCATAACCTTTCATATTGAGCCGAGCCGCCTGCAGACCAGGTCTCCGATAATCGATTCTGGGCGGAATCTTCTGTCTATCAATCTAAAGTCCTAATGTCCTGTCAGAATGGCCTAATATAAGTTTGACTGTCCTTCTAGAATAGAATGCTACGAGCTAACACGTGATCACGAATAGAGACGTTCACATATTCTTATCTCTGACCAAAAGTTGATTGCTACAGAGAAGAGGGATAGTTTGTATCGTATCTGTAGGTGTTCCAGTAAATTATTGAACAAACTGGCCGATCTACTCCATCACAGAGACTGCTCATTTTATCTAGGGGAAGCTACTCCATCAGCGAGCCAAAAAAAAAGCGTCCCAAGAGTTGCCTTACCACTTTATTGACCTGTCACGATCCACCATTTGAATGCGGTGAAGCCAGAATGGGCTATCTTCACTCTATTCTTATGTTCATAAGTTGTTGCTGCACTCAACATAAACGGAAGAATGTAATAAGCAGGGGAGGCAATCTGGTCACATTATCTACTTCTCCATGAAATGTCTGTAGATCGTTTTCTCCTCAAACCTTCCATCTGTATTCAAATTGATACAACCAATTATATACATAACTTTTCTGTAAATACGCTCTTTTCTTTCATTCATTCGGTGTCGTCTCAACATCGAAGGTTGGCTACCATGGAGCGCCACTTTACTACATCTCTTGCCTTCATGGGGCACGTATTCAAAGGTCCACCTACCAGTGCACATTAGACCTGGTCTGCTATCATCCCTTGTGTATCGTGTAACGCCTACCTGACTGTAGGTAAGAGAACGCTTACACATCTATCCCACGCTTACCTGACTGTAGGTAAGAGAACGTCCAGACTAGTCCACTAGGTACCAGCCTCTATACTATTAATATTAAACCTTCCTTCCACCCCCACCCCCACCCCCTCACCCCTGTGCGTGGCGCTGAATGAACACTTCAATCTACCCTGTCACGTGACCGTAAACAGCTGAGCAGGCACACAGGACACCGCCAGGGGGTTCAGTCATGTGACATTGCTCAGTCGACGTATTCCTGAACCTCGGGCAGACCGGAATGAGCCCACGCATGTGACGACATTAGGTGTATGACCGACAACATGAGATCGGCACAAGCAAACGATACAGGCCGCGCAATGAGAATGGAGCACGGTGAGACATATACCAAGTCACTGGTCTTCATTGTGTCTTTGGCTTGAATTCTTGGACTTATCGCTTTTTTGTCACTGATGAAGCGTAACATCAACTATAATGGTTGAATGACGTTGCGCAATTCTCCCTCAATATAATTCTCCCTCAATACAATACTCTCTCAATACAATTCTCCCTCAATACAATTCTCTCTCAATATAATTCTTCCTCAATACAATTCTCCCTCAATACAATTCTCCCTCAATATAATTCTTCCTCAATACAATTCTCCCTCAATACAATTCTCCCTCAATATAATTCTCCCTCAATACAATTCTCCCTCAATATAATTCTTCCTCAATACAATTCTCCCTCAATACAATTCTCTCTCAATACAATTCTCCCTCAATACAATTCTCTCTCAATACAATTCTCTCTCAATACAATTCTCCCTCAATACAATTCTCCCTCAATATAAGTCTTCCTCAATACAATTCTCTCTTAATACAATTCTCTCTCAATACAAATTCTCCCTCAATACAATTCTCACTCAATACAATTCTCTCTCAATACAATTCTCCCTCAATACAATTCTCTCTCAATACAATTCTCCCTCAATACAATTCTCACTCAATACAATTCTACCTCAATACAATTCTCACTCAATACAATTCTCCCTCAATACAATTCTCACTCAATACAATTCTCCCTCAATACAATTCTCCCTCAATACAATTCTCTCTCAATACAATTCGCCCACGATACAATCTAATTCACCAAGTCACTTTTTCACCAAATCACTTTCATGGAGAAGGAGGGCTACACATATTGTCATCGAGAACGAGGCGTACGTCCTCCTCATTGAGAACACATGCTACATCCTCCGGATCGACACCTACAGAACAACAAGTCACGACTTCAGGTGTTATAATTAACTTGACAAGATGACTATGCCACAACGTGCTATACGATGATGGCTTTCACCGGAAGACTAGATTTTAAGTGGGTGTGTGTGTGCGTGCGTGTGTATATTTAACTCAGTAATGGTGTGTCTATAATTGTAACATCTCCGCTCTCCCCATTTGATCATGAGCAAATGAAAATAATTAGACCTTCAGCACATGATTTTTGGGGTAATGTGGTCGGTATTACGCCCGTGCGGTTTACTTTCCCAGAAAAAATGTAGTACCCACAAGCAGTGGCCAGTATGGCTGAAGGATATCATGGACTAAAGCATGCGACTGTAGACGTGAAACATTGGTCAGGCAAACTATGTTTGGTAGGTGGGTGGAGTAGTTGAAAGCTTGCTCTCTCGGGCGGTCTCTGTGACATCACACAGTTTACCTGTACTAAATGTCTATTTTTGGTAGATTCATGCATAGCAGAATGAAACATTTTACAGACGAAGAAACTGAACACTCCCTAGCATGAAATATTCCACTTTAATCTCACAATTTCAAGTGTAATTTCTTCTCAACCTTTTGTTTTTTTTAATTCAAGAATCATTGGCATGTGGTATTTCTAAATGAGGAGCTGAGCTAAACGTCTCAAATATCAATTCTCTACAGCTGCGAGGAAACCCTATCGCTATTCTATATTTGAGATATTTGTTTGTGTAATTTGAGTGCTCGTTGGGTTATGCTTAGCCACAAAGAAAATTAGCTGTCAGATTTTATCCCCCCCCCCTCCCCTCACACACACACTTATACACGCACACACTACACAGAAACTAATTTATAGAGGCCTTCGTTGCTTGCAAATATTGGCACAGCTATCCCCTATACTTGAACGCACAGCAATACCTATTACCACCAAGAAATATCTTATACACGGTATATTGATCCCAACATTGTGCTACCAATGCCAAACATGGTCACTTACGTATAAACATAAAAGAAAGCTTGTCACCACAGAGATGAGATGTCTGAAAGAAGTGCTTGGAGTGACCAGAAAAGACAGAATCAGAAATGATATTATAAGAGAAAGAGTAGGTATTGAGCCAATCCTGAGCTACATAGAGAAACAACAAATAAACTGGTTTGTCCATCTAGAAAGAATACCGTGTGATTCCTTACCATACAAAGTATATATTAAAAGAGAGGAAGGGAAAAGTGCAAGAGGCAGACCCAGAGTAAGATGGACAGACAACATCAAAGAAACGTTAAAAAGACATCGATTGGCAGTGAGTGAAGCCGCCAAAAGGGGGAGAACCAACACTTTCTATCTCCCTCAACACCCGAAAGGGTACAGGAGAAAATGAAGAGAAAGAACATGGTTCTTGCCGCGACTGTACAGCGGTAGCAATGAGCTACTACAATGTCCGCAACTGTCTGCTCAAATAGAACATCTGTTGGTGTTTATTGAGTTGGTGAAGGTGAGCTGAAGAGACTGCAGCGGTTGTCTGTTGTAGCAGCACTAGTCTGGACGCCAATGTCTGATGTTCTTTGTTGTAACAGCACTAGTCTGGGCATCAATGTCTGATGTTCTTTGTTGTAGTAGCACTAGTCTGGACATCAATGTCTGATGTTCTTTGTTGTAACAGCACTAGTCTGGGCATTAATGTCTGATGTTCTTTGTTGTAGTAGCACTAGTCTGGACATCTATGTCTGATGTTCTTTGTTGTAGTAGCACTAGTCTGTACGCCAATGTCTGATGTTTTTTGTTGTAGCAGCACTAGTCTGTACGCCAATGTCTGATGTTCTTTGTTGTAACAGCACTAGTCTGGGCATCAATGTCTGATGTTCTTTGTTGTAGCAACGTAGTCTGGTCATCTATGTATGATGTTCTTTGTTGTAGTAGCACTAGTCTGGACATCTATGTCTGATGTTCTTTGTTGTAACAGCACTAGTCTGGGCATCAATGTCTGATGTTCTTTGTTGTAGCAGCGTAGTCTGGACATCTATGTTTGATGTTCTTTGTTGTAGTAGCACAAGTCTGGACATCTATGTCTGATGTTCTTTGTTGTAGCAGCACTAGTCTGGAAACCAATGTCTGATGTTCTTTGTTGTAGTAGCGCTAGTCTGGACATCTATGTATGATGTTCTTTGTTGTAACAGCACTAGTCTGGGCATCAATGTCTGATGTTCTTTGTTGTAGCAACGTAGTCTGGTCATCTATGTATGATGATCTTTGTTGTAGTAGCACTAGTCTGGACATCTATGTCTGATGTTCTTTGTTGTAACAGCACTAGTATGGGCATCAATGTCTGATGTTCTTTGTTGTAGCAGCGTAGTCTGGACATCTATGTTTGATGTTCTTTGTTGTAGTAGCACTAGTCTGGACATCTATGTCTGATGTTCTTTGTTGTAGCAGCACTAGTCTGGAAACCAATGTCTGATGTTCTTTGTTGTAGTAGCGCTAGTCTGGACATCTATGTATGATGTTCTTTGTTGTAGTAGCCCTAGTCTGGACATCTATGTCTGATGTTCTTTGTTGTAGTAGCCCTAGTCTGGACATCAATGTCTGATGTTCTTTGTTGTAGCAGCGCTAGTCTGGACATCAATGTCTGATGTTCTTTGTTGTAGTAGCGCTAGTCTGGACATCAATGTCTGATGTTCTTTGTTGTAGTAGCGCTAGTCTGGACATCAATGTCTGATGTTCTTTGTTGGAGCCGCACTAGTCTGGACATCAATGTCTGATGTTCTTTGTTGAAGTAGCACTAGTCTGGACATCAATGTCTGATGTTCTTTATTGTAACAGCACTAGTCTGGGCATTAATGTCTGATGTTCTTTGTTGTAGTAGCACTAGTCTGGGCATCAATGTCTGATGTTCTTTGTTGTAACAGCACTAGTCTGGGCATCAATGTCTGATGTTCTTTGTTGTAGTAGCGCTAGTATGGGCATCAATGTCTGATGTTCTTTGTTGTAGTAGCGCTAGTCTGCACATCTTTGTCTGGTGTTCTTAGTTGTAGTAGCCCTAGTCTGGACATCAATGTCTGATGTTCTTTGTTGTAGTAGCCCTAGTCTGGACATCTATGTCTGATGTTCTTTGTTGTAGTAGCCCTAGTCTGGACATCTATGTCTGATGTTCTTTGTTGTAGTAGCCCTAGTCTGGACATCAATGTCTGATGTTCTTTGTTGTAGTACCGTTAGTCTGGGCATCAATGTCTGATGTTCTTTGTTGTAGCAGCGCTAGTCTGGACATCAATGTCTGATGTTCTTTGTTGTAGTAGCCCTAGTCTGGACATCAATGTCTGATGTTCTTTGTTGTAGTAGCCCTAGTCTGGACATCAATGTCTGATGTTCTTTGTTGTAGTAGCCCTAGTCTGGACATCTATGTCTGATGTTCTTTGTTGTAGTAGCCCTAGTCTGGACATCTATGTCTGATGTTCTTTGTTGTAGCAGCCCTAGTCTGGACATCAATGTCTGATGTTCTTTGTTGTAGTAGCCCTTGTCTGGACATCTATGTTTGATGTTCTTTGTTGTAGCAGCACTAGTCTGGACACAATGTCTGATGTTCTTTGTCTTAGCAGCGCTAATCTAGACATCAATGTCTGATGTTCTTTGTTGTAGCAGCACTAGTCTGGGCATCAATGTCTGATGTTCTTTGTTGTAGTAGCCCTAGTCTGGGCATCAATGTCTGATGTTCTTTGTTGTAGCAGCACTAGTCTGGGCATCAATGTCTGATGTTCTTTGTGGTAGTAGCCCTAGCCTGGACATCAATGTCTGATGTTCTTTGTTGTAGTAGCCCTAGTCTGGACATCAATGTCTGATGTTTTTTGTTGTAGCAGCGTTAGTCTTGACATCAATGTCTGATGTTCTTTGTTGTAGTAGCACTAGTGTGAGCATCAATGTCTTATGTTCTTTGTTGTAGTAGCACTAGTCTGGACATCAATGTCTGATGTTCTTTGTTGTAACAGTACTAGTCTAGACATCAATGTATGATGTTCTTTGTTGTAGCAGCACTAGTCTGGACATCAATGTATGATGTTCTTTGTTGTAGCAGCGCTAGTCTGGACATCAATGTCTGATGTTCTTTGTTGTAGCAGTACTAGTCTGGACATCAATGTCTGATGTTCTTTGTTGTAGCAGTACTAGTCTTGGCATCAATGTCTGATGTTCTTTGTTGTAACAGCACTAGTCTTGGCATCAATGTCTGATGTTCTTTGTTGTAACAGCACTAGTCTTGGCATCAAGGTCTGATGTTCTTTGTTGTAACAGCACTAGTCTGGACATCAATGTATGATGTTCTTTGTTGTAACAGCACTAGTCTTGGCATCAATGTCTGATGTTCTTTGTTGTAACAGCACAAGTCTTGGCATCAATGTCTGATGTTCTTTGTTGTAGCAGCATTAGTCTAGACATCAATGTCTGATGTTCTTTGTTGTAGCAGAACAAGTCTTGGCATCAATGTCTCATGTTTTTTGTTGTAACAGCACAAGTCTTGGCATCAATGTCTGATGTTCTTTGTTGTAGCAGCACTAGTCTGGACATCAATGTCTGATGTTCTTTGTTGTAGCAGCACTAGTCTGGACATTAATGTCTGATGTTCTTTAATGTAGCAGCACTAGTCTGGACATTATTGTCTGATGTTCTTTATTGTAGCAGCACTAGTCTAGACATTAATGTCTGATGTTCTTTATTGTAGCAGCAATAGTCTAGACACCGATGGCTGATGTTCTTTGTTGTAGTAGCACTAGTCTGAACACCGATTTTGGTTATTGGTTATGAAAGGCCCCCGTGTCACTGCAAACGAATTAAAATCCATAATTGCTCAACCGCCCGTGCCAGTGGAATCATCCGAATTACTAACTCTTCTCCGAAACAAAGAAAGGTGTCTGTAGTCCCCATCATAGCAGTCTCTACACACGCCAAAAGACATAAGTCGAAACCGCACAGAAAGTGAACAAAGCCAACTGTTCCATGTCATACGATATCATCATTCATCGTAAACAATTGAAATATCGAAACATGATTAAAACGGATGAAAGACATAGCTCACGGTGTGCACAGAGCACTTAACTCAGTAGCTCCTGCAACAAGCCGGAATTGGAATATGAGGAAACTGCAACAAGGAACAATTTTCATACATAGCCTTCAATGATTCTTGCCACCTATCCACCATATTGATGATTGTCATATTTTGTCAAATGTATAGCGCTTGATGATGTTAGGACATCGTTTTTGACTCCAATTCCGAACATATAAAACACAGTTAGTCGTCAGATTATCCCAGTCGCACATCAAACGACAGAACATAAGATTAGCGTATGGCCGGTCTAGGGATATACGATTAGCCATTATGATGACGTATCACACACAACAATGGCTGCGCCCATAGATTCCCGATTACTCTAGTGAATGCAGCATACAACGAACGAAGCACGGTGCAAATTCCCTAAAGACAAAAAACTTCGGCTGATTTGTCGGAGCAGTCCACATTAATGAGTTGTAATATGTGAATAACTTGCGTCAAACAATTCCAACACTTCACTTTGTCAAAAAGGAATATTGCCGTGTGTACCTCTCCACATCATCGGCGCATAATTGTTAAGTAGAACATCATTTTGATTTTAACGCAGAAAATTGCAATGGAAAGCCGAAATTAATCAGTCCCCAAATGCTATTTCTGCAGCGATCGAGAGAGCATGAACGTCGTTCCACCATCTAGGAAACGGAAGTCCTGGGCACCGATGTATGATGACAAACGTGAGTGTGCCGCTGAGAAGCCTTGAACCTGAGAAATAGTTGCAGGAACCACCACTCTGCACAATCCCTAACCAAATGTGTGTTCACATCTGAAAACGAAAAGCGCAAAGCTCCCGGTAGACATCGTAGTGGTGATGATGATGTAGCTATGAGGGAAGACCAGATAGAGAGTCAGTGTCCAGCGGAATCACGAGCCCAAACAGCAGCTCAAGCGACTGTGACTCTGATGTTGCTGACAGAAGCTATCAAATGGAACACCCCAGAGAGACGCGACTGTTGGAGAACATGGTAGAGTCGATGACTCAATCCTTGACACTATCGAACTAAGACATAACGAAAGATACGTCTGGTAGGTACATAGCCGCCAGTGTTCTCAAACAAACTCACACAGGACATTATGCTAATTATCAAGTGTTAACAATAACAAGATACTGTGTCAACTATAAAGTATTAACAATGACAAGATATGTGAACTATCGAGCGTGTACAATGACAAGAGATCCGTTACTCTAAACGAAAACAAAAGATTAAAAAAAAAAACAAGTTAGCCTTTTCCGTGAGAATAGTTGAAAAAATTGCATCAAAAGCAACTGCTATCATGTAGCAGTTTTGTTGACACAGACAACAACAGATGAGCCACCGAAAAGATTTTGTTGGAAAATAAAGGTCGGGAAAGTGTGTACAATATTTTTGCTGCCTTTAAAAAAAGTTGCCAAACAAAGAAATAATATTTGGCTTGGAAACCCCCTTCTGTAACATTGGTACGAGCTTGGGATTAACAAAGACCAGCAACTACAAGTTCAAGGTGAGACTACAAAGGGGAGAACACTTCTGTAGCGAGCTTTTGACGAAGTAACATTTACACATACGCACGCACGCACGCACGCACAAACAAACACACAAACACACACACGCTATAAAAATTACATTTTTCTTTTCATTTTTATCAGGACATGGTACCTATTTTCATCACAATAGGTTTGGAATTTTTAAAAAAAAATCCTTTATTGCAGTGTCGACGTCACTATGTCAGAAATTCCATCGTTTTATGTTAACTGGTTTGGACGGGCAAAGATGTGTTAATCAAGGTGTAACGCGTTTTTGTATATCTGGAGAGAAAGAGAGACATTTACCCAAACATTTTTTTTTCCCAGAAAGATGAAAGCAGTAGAAAGACTACAGACACGGTGAGGCATTGTAGATGTTTGGAAGTCACTAGTGGCTCTAGTCTAGCAAATCAAAACATTAGCGGTAGAAAGACTACAGACACGGTGAGGCATTGTAGATGTTTGGAAGTCACTAGTGGCTCTAGCTCTAGCAAATCAAAACAATAGCAGTAAGAAGTCAGGATCTTGGAAAACAATTAACGCAAAGTCTTTGCACACAGCGAACTGATTTTTAAAAAATAAATACACCTACGGACCTAAAGTCATTTCATTGGTTGAAATAAATACATCCAAGTACCTAAAGTAATTTCATTGGTTTTAAAAAAATACATCTACGGAGCTAATGGAATGTCATTGGTTTAAATAAATACATTTATGGAGCTAATGCCATTTCATTTACTTTTTGTTATTAAATAAATGTTAGAGCCTCCAGTAGAATATTACAGGTAAACGGTTTCAGATTTGTTAAGCGAGCATAATTAAATCTGGTATAAAAGTAACTGATTTTAAAATTGTATCGCCAACCGACCCTTTCCCCATCTTCCCCCTTCTACGCCACCCCACACAACTGGACAGAACGTCATGACCACCAGGATGGAAGGAGTCCTCTTCTGTTGACCATCAGGATGGATGAAGTCCTCTTCTGTTGACCATCAGGATGGAAGGAGTCCTCTTCTGTTGACCATCAGGATGGATGAAGTCCTCTTCTGTTGACCATCAGGATGGAAGGAGTCCTCTTCTGTTGACCATCAGGATGGATGAAGTCCTCTTCTGTTGACCATCAGGAAGGAAGGAGTCCTCTTCTGTTGACCATCAGGATGGAAGGAGTCCTCTTCTGTTGACCATCAGGATGGATGAAGTCCTCTTCTGTTGACCATCAGGATGGAAGGAGTCCTCTTCTGTTGACCATCAGGATGGAAGGAGTCCTCTTCTGTTGACCATCAGGATGGAAGGAGTCCTCTTCTGTTGACCATCAGGATGGATGGAGTCCTCTTCTGTTGACCACCAGGATGGAAGGAGTCCTCTTCTGTTGACCATCGGGATGGATGGAGAGCATAGCTGTTGACCATCAGGATGGATGGAGTCCTCTTCTGTTGACCATCAGGATGGATGGAGTCCTCTTCTGTTGACCATCGGGATGGAAGGAGTCCTCTTCTGTTGACCATCGGGATGGATGGAGAGCATAGCTGTTGACCATCAGGATGGATGGAGTCCTCTTCTGTTGACCATCAGGATGGATGGAGTCCTCTTCTGTTGACCATCAGGATGGATGGAGAGCATAGCTGTTGACCATCAGGATGGATGGAGTCCTCTTCTGTTGACCATCAGGATGGATGGAGTCCTCTTCTGTTGACCACCAGGATGGAAGGAGTCCTCTTCTGTTGACCATCGGGATGGATGGAGAGCATAGCTGTTGACCATCAGGATGGATGGAGTCCTCTTCTGTTGACCATCAGGATGGATGGAGTCCTCTTCTGTTGACCATCGGGATGGAAGGAGTCCTCTTCTGTTGACCATCGGGATGGATGGAGAGCATAGCTGTTGACCATCAGGATGGATGGAGTCCTCTTCTGTTGACCATGAGGATGGATGGAGTCCTCTTCTGTTGACCATCAGGATGGATGGAGAGCATAGCTGTTGACCATCAGGATGGATGGAGTCCTCTTCTGTTGACCACCAGGATGGATGGAGAGCATAGTTGTTGACCATCAGGATGGAAGGAGTCCTCTTCTGTTGACCATCAGGATGGATGGAGTCCCCTTCTGTTGACCATCAGGATGGATGGAGTCCCCTTCTGTTGACCATCAGGATGGATGGAGTCCCCTTCTGTTGACCATCAGGATGGATGGAGTCCTCTTCTGTTGACCATCAGGATGGATGGAGTCCCCTTCTGTTGACCATCAGGATGGATGGAGTCCTCTTCTGTTGACCATCAGGATGGATGGAGTCCTCTTCTGTTGACCATCAGGATGGATGGAGTCCTCTTCTGTTGACCATCAGGATGGATGCATAGCGCAGCTGCTGACCATCACAGGTTCCTCAACCTTCAGCGGTAAATATAGAGACCTTTAGCCGTGGAAGGGGGGGGGGGCTGCATCTTGATGTGACAGTCATGATTATAAGATACCTTTTAATTTATTCATTCAATCATTCATTCTGTCAATCAGCTATTCTTTTTTATATTTTCATCATTATCTTTGAGTGCCGTCTCCGCATCGAAGGTTGGCTACCATGGCGCGCCATTCTGCTCTTTCTCTTGCTTTGATGGTGCAGGTTGTCGTAGGCTGACTTGTCCATCTTTTGATGTTACTCGTCCATGTTAGTCTTGGTCTGCCTCTGCCTCTTTTACCTTGTATTTTCCCTTCCAAGATTACTTTTAGTAGACTGTTGTGTCTTTTAACATGGCCCAAAAAGCGTATTTGTCTTTTTTGAATTGTGTTTAGTAGTTCTCTTTTCATTTTTATTTGTTTTAAGACGTCATAGTTTGTTTTCTTTTCCTTCCATCTAATTCTACCTATTCTTCTATATATCCACATTTAAAAGACTTCAATTTTCTGTTCTGTTTTCTTGTCTAATGTCCATGTTTCTGCACCATATAGGAATGCTGAGATTATGTTTCTATTTTGTTAAAACAAAAATAAATAAATAAAACCATATGTTCACAGACTCCAAGTACGGACATCACTACCGCTCCTGGGTCCCCCAGCCACAGGCTAACAACCACTGTTCCACAACAATATGATGTAACTCTCCTTCACAACTTCCACAGGCAGAGTTGATGTCTCACAGTAATCTCCTTCTAGCTATTCCCAGCTACGCACTGAGCACACCCAAAGATAATTAACGTAATCTCTCACAGCGAAAGCCACATTTTTCTCTTTTAACTTCACATTTGTTTGTGTATTTGAACGTTTCCGGCCGAATAGCGTCCTCCACATGAATCTGTCGGATTCTCTCCCCTTTGTCCCGACTTGTAAGATTTAATTTTTATTCCTCAATGTTCAACAGCGTTGATAAACCTTCTTTAATGATCAACAGTGTTGATTAAACCTTTTTATGATGTATTAGAATATTGATAAATCACTTTAAATGTTTAACACTGTTTGTAAATATCTTTAAATGTTTGTAAATCTCTTTAAATGTTTGTAAATCTCTTTAAATGTTAAAGATGTTGATATATCTCTTTTATTGTGTTTAAAGTTGAAGCCATAATTCCTAATGAATGAACATGAGAATGTAGGGAAAAATAATAAAAATTTATATGGAGCCGAGGATAAAATTTAAAATACTGAAAATTATGGAGGCAGATGTGAATGAAATAAGAAATACAGAAAACTGTGAATAGAGCTGAAATTAAAAAGAGGAAAAGTAAATTTGTGAAGGTGGTCCCCCTGAAACATGGTGTGTGTAGCAAGACAAAAAAAATGACCCACCTGTATGACCGAACTGAAATCAAGCCAGCAAGGAAACTACAGATTAATATTTTCGGAAATCAAAATGAGTCAGTGGTTGAACTAAACAGTTATAATTAACTAGGAGCCAGTAGGCGGGTGTAACGTACACTCCTACAAGGTATGGTAACAGCTTCGATCAATGCTTGACTTACCTGCCCACTCATCCTAGATGTAGTAGAACGTATCTGTATTTCATTGTTTGTTGGTGTTATTCTTGTTTTCTGAAGAAGGCCGCTTGTTGGCCGAAACGTCAGTATTTGGTTGCGTTGCATTTCTGTAAAGCTGTCACTATACCTTGTAAGATAGTACGTTCTTCTTCTACTTCTACCTTTTTAGCTCCCACTGGAGCATAGGTCTTCAACAAACACTTTCCAAGTCGTTCTGTTTTTTGCCATTCTTTTAAGATCATTCCATGTCTTCCCCATCATCTTCATCTCTGCTTCTATCTGTCTTCTCCAAGAATTCCTTGGTCTTCCTCTTTGTCTTTTCCTCTGAGGATTCCAAAAAATGGCCTGTTGTGTAATACTCTCAGTTGGCTTCCGTAGTGTGTGTCCTATCCAGCGCCATCGTCTTCGCTGTATCTCTTTATCCACTGGTGTTTGACTGGTACATTTCCATAATTCTATGCTAGTGATTTTGTCCTGCCATTTCCATCCTTTTATTCTGCGTAAACATCCATTAATGAAAGTCTGTATCTTCGTGATTGTTGTTAGTACGAAGATCGTACGTTACAGCCGACTATTGGCACCTTGCTACCAGCTTTACCGCAGCTCTCCAATTATTTGCTTGTTACCTACAATTAACTAGGTCAATTTGTGTCGTTCTCTAATCTCTCAAGGTGTCTGCGCTTGTACGTGGATTATGAAATCTCCTGTGTGATACCAGTGCTAACATATGGATGTGATACCAGTGCTAACATGTGGATGTGATACCAGTGCTAGCATATGGATGTGATACCATTGCTAACATGTGGATGTGATACCATTGCTAACATATGGATGTGATACCAGTGCTAACATATGGATGTGATACCAGTGCTAACATATGGATGTGATACCAGTGCTAACATATGGATGTGATACCAGTGCTAACATATGGATGGTATACCAGTGCTAACATATGGATGTGATACCATTGCTAACATATGAATGTGATACCAGTGCTAACATATTGATGGTATACCAGTGCTAACATATGGATGTGATACCAGTGCTAACATATTGATGGTATACCAGTGCTAACATATGGATGTAATACCAGTGCTAACATATGGATGTGATACCAGTGCTAACATATGGATGTGATACCAGTGCTAACATATGGATGTGATACCAGTGCTAACATATGGATGTGATACCATTGCTAACATATGAATGTGATACCAGTGCTAACATATTGATGGTATACCAGTGCTAACATATGGATGTAATACCAGTGCTAACATATGGATGTGATACCAGTGCTAACATATGGATGTGATACCAGTGCTAACATATGGATGTGATACCAGTGTCAGTCACAGTTGGCTATGGATTTTGCAGCGCCCCTAGAAATGTTATTTTTTTTCTTTTCTTTCACCGTGTATTCTCTTTTTCAATGAATCTGTCTGCCTCTTGTTTGAGTTGGAGCTTTAGGGCGTGTTTCCAAAGATTGCGGTCTGCAGCTGTGTCTTCACGTTTACACACGTCTACAGATGTGTCTTCACGTTTACACACGTCTACAGATGTGTCTTCACGTTTACACACGTCTACAGGTGTGTCTTCACGTTTACACAGGTCTACAGGTGTGTCTTGTCTTCACGTTTACACACGTCTACAGATGTGTCTTCATGTTTACACACGTCTACAGATGTGTCTTCACGTTTACACACGTCTACAGGTGTGTCTTCATGTTTACACACGTCTACAGATGTGTCTTCACGTTTACACACGTCTACAGGTGTGTCTTCATGTTTACACACGTCTACAGATGTGTCTTCACGCTTACACACGTCTACAGGTGTGTCTTCACGTTTACACACGTCTACAGGTGTGTCTTCATGTTTACACACGTCTACAGATGTGTCTTCACGCTTACACACGTCTACAGGTGTGTCTTCACGTTTACACACGTCTACAGGTGTGTCTTCATGTTTACACACGTCAACAGATGTGTCTTCACGCTTACACACGTCTACAGGTGTGTCTTCACGTTTACACACGTCTACAGGTGTCTTCATGTTTACACACGTCTACAGGTGTGTCTTCACGTTTACACACGTCTACAGGTGTGTCTTCACGTTTACACACGTCTACAGGTGTGTCTTCATGTTTACACACGTCTACAGATGTGTCTTCACGTTTACACGCGTCTACAGGTGTGTCTTCATGTTTACACACGTCTACAGATGTGTCTTCACGTTTACACGCGTCTACAGGTGTGTCTTCATGTTTACACACGTCTACAGATGTGTCTTCATGTTTACACACGTCTACAGATGTGTCTTCATGTTTACACACGTCTACAGATGTGTCTTCACGTTTACACACGTCTACAGATGTGTCTTCACGTTTACACACGTCTACAGATGTGTCTTCATGTTTACACGTCTACAGATGTGTCTTCACGTTTACACACGTCTACAGATGTGTCTTCACGTTTACACACGTCTACAGATGTGTCTTCATGTTTACACGTCTACAGATGTGTCTTCACGTTTACACACGTCTACAGATGTGTCTTCACGTTTACACACGTCTACAGATGTGTCTTCATGTTTACACGCGTCTACAGATCGAAGTTTAGTGCACCCCTTGTCCTTGTGCCATCTGCCAGTTGTTCCATAGAGTATATCTTTTGGTATGCGGTCATCTTTCATGCGGTGTACGTGGCCAAGCCTACATTGCTTTGTTATAGTGTTGTGATGCTCTTTGTTCTTTATCTCGTATAGTGGCTAGTACTTCAATGATCACAGCACATCACAACATTGAGGTAACATGTAAGATCATGACAGAGTCTTTCTTTAACCATAATGATAATCAGTTTATTGATTTCGCCTGGTACACGTGATCTATAGTTCTGGATGCAATTATTAAATTAATGTTCATTAATTTAGGAATACTTCTGAGGCAAGTCGCCGTGTAGTTATGAAGATATTCCAGCATCCTAATCATACAATTTATTCAGCATGGTCTACTTACACTTGTGAGAATTTATGAACACACACAACTTGAATTAATCTTTCACTGTCTTTCAAGCTACTTCACACCTAAATTATAACTTGCTGATTCTAAACTGACTTGGCTAACTCAAGGCTCCTACTCTTAACTTTCTCACTGTTCTGACTCTGTTTCTAACTTCTAATCTGACTTTTGTCCTACTCATCCTGGACTGACGGAACTATCTACTACTTCATCTTGGACTATCTTTCTCTGCACTAATTGCTAACTGCTTTCAGCAGTCGGCCGAAGCCGTACTAACTGAACGAGCCTACATCCTAACTGCTCTTTTGGTCTTCCCAACTACCCCACTTTCTTCTTGTGCCGGAGATTAAGTACTTCAGCTCTCGCTCTACGTCTGAACGTCCGTAACCAATCAGATCGTCGCACCTGACCACTCGCAACGTGATCTGGTCCATTGAGCTTGTCGCTTGCTCACTATCTGTGACTCACACCTGAACTTTCCCAAATTTGGACAAAACGTCCTGTTTCCCCGAAATCTCTACGCCCTATTTGGGATAATATTACTTCATCCTGGTAGCTGGATGACCACTTGACCGTTCCATGACTTTGACAATAACAACTTATTTATCAGCCAGGCCAAAGTCATGGGTTTCACATGCTAAGTGCGTGATCACCCACAATAACAATGAACTTGCATGGACATTCGTGGAGATTCATGGAAAATCCCCCAACTATTATGTCTAGGTCAAGTCATGACCCTCTCTACTTCGGTGGGTGTCCACTACCCCTACCTGAACTGTTCTCTCACTCTGACTAACTGTTATTCCTGGAAAATTACCATAGTTAAAATCTGCTGGTCGCCACTATATGATACTGCTATCTGTCTCTTGAGAAGCGGTAACAAGCTCTCAATAGCTCAACTCTATAACAGTCCTCCCTATCTACATATCAGATTTATAACACCGTTATAAATCTTTTTACCATCTACAAAAATAGTAATAGAGTTGTATGGAAACATCATTAATATATGGCTATTAATCATAATAGTAAATAAAAATTTCTAAGTTACCTAAACAAAATTCAGTACAATGTTCCTCTAAATAATTGTCACCATACAACATTCATTCTTTAATAATACATAAGCATCAACACAATCTAGGAGACAATAAGGTACTAGTAATAAAAATTATTTGTAACAAAAAATTTAACATCTCCAAGGGACTTAATTTTTCAAAATATGTCCAGTTGTGTCCCCTGAAAATAAAAAAATTCAAGTCATCTTGAGCATTCTAACTACTTCTGATGACTGATTGCCAGCTTCTTGAGGAGAGCTACATTACAGGCATCAGCAGAACCTCTGTCGACTGGCATCTGTGATCCCAGTATCAGAATCTAAAAATAAACTCATAGAAAAAAAAAAAAACCATGTACAACACGCATTTTTTAAAGGTATTAATAAAACATTTAACATTATCTTCACAACTCTTATTACAATGAAATCTCTGACAGACTGTCCAAGAAGGCTGAAATAAAAATACTCATGATTACAAATTTTCTGCATTAGAACTTATTTGCTCAATTCACATAGGACATATATGACAATACGTAGACAATTCACATATCTCCGGAGATCACAATCACAACACGATCACCAACCACACTTAGCTTGAGCAATAATACATCAATATACATACATATATATCTTCAGACTTATTTACATCATAATCCTTCTCTGAGCCTCATTTTGTAGACTCAAATTCTTCATGATCCTTTTGTATTATCTTCTAAGTCTCAATAATTCTCCATTCCACTATCTTACATGACTTCTTGTAAGTCTCATAAATCTAAATAAATTCTGGAAACTCTTCCTCATATGAGTCTCATCCTTTAGACTCATTATCATGATACTCTTCTAGTATCATCTATTTATTCTCAAGATCAGGATTATCGGGATACCATCCACGTGACAGCATCTAACATTCATTTGACTCTGAATAATCTGCATACATCTCTTGTATTCACAGGACTACTATTTAGTCTCAATATATTATGATACTCTTGTAGTATCTTCTAAAGCTCAATAATTCTCTCCTTTTACTCTCTCTTATGACTTCTTGTAAGCCATCATAAATCTCAATAAATTCTGGAACTCTCAAGTCTCATTTCTCTATATATTATATGACTTCTTGTAAGTCATCATAAATCTCAATAAATTCTGGAACTCTCTCTCAAGCTCCAGATTAATTACCCATGAGTCCATCCTTTAGACTCATTTCTCCAGATACTCTTCTAGTATCTCCTTATGCTCAAGATCAGAATTATCTGGACACCGTCCACTTGACAGTATCTATCAGTCATATTCATTTATTCGAGTCAGATATTTCTATTTACATCTCTTATACTCACAGGGCTACCATTTAGTCTCTATAACTTCTGGAAACTCTCTCTCAAGTTCCATTTCTCTTTATATAACCTTTTACGAGTTACCACTCTGGTTACACGATTATTTTACATGAGTCTACTTCTTTAGACTCATCTTCTTCAGGTTATTACCTCTCATACAACTTAAAATCTCTTAATTTCTTATGTAACCTTTCTGAGTTATCACTCAGTTACATAATTTCACATGAGTTTCTTCCAGACTCCTTTTCTCATGATGCTTCTCTTAGTATTCACATTTATAACCTAATTTCCTTAGGTCTCAATAAGCACAGGTTATCATCACCTTGCTTCTCACTTCTCCTTATTCTTCAACAACTCTTAAATTTCAATAACACTCATCTCCTTGCTACACAGTTATATTGGTCAGTTGTTCCTTGGATTACTATCCAACTTCGCCAGTTTAAGAACTCTGACCAACTCGTAGTTAGTACATATGTTTCATCGATACTCTTCTAAACTCTCTAGTTCATCTGAGGTAATCTCTCTCTAATTATGGTCTCTTGTCTTCTATATTCTCTTGACACTACTTCTCCATATCTATTTACAAATCAAATCCTGTGTACATAGTGTATATTATTAATATTAAAATAATTTATCCTTCTAATTAGTGAGTCATTACATCTCACTGTATTATCTCATCTCCATGGGATGTTTACCCTTACTCTTGCTGGCATGCTCCAGGAACTCGCTCATTCTTCCTAGTCTGCGAGCAAAAAACATGTCTGTCTTTACACGTTCATCATCTTGTCTTTTTCTTTCTTCTATTATTTTAGTCCTTTCAGGGGATCCCAGTGGCCAAAACACTATTCCTGAATTAATATCTTCCTTTAAATCATTATCTTTACTGACACAAACTGTAGCAACTTGTCTATCCTTTTTCTTCTTTGTCTTTGCTGTACATTTCTTGGAGGATTTCTGTCCTGTCGTATAACCTTGCGGGCCTTCCGCTTTCGTCACCTTACCGTCTTCTATCGTTGTCCCCCAATACTCTCTACGGATCTCTGTTCCGTTGTCACTATCATAATCCACTGTGCACTGGTCTGGATATAGTGGGTGCATATAACGTGGTCGGTCTGAATCGGTAGGCCACAAGACAACTGAATTAATGTCTAATCTTGATTGAATTTTCCTGGTTCTCACCGACTTTTGTCTCTCCGGATGGACCTTTACTTTCTGTCTAACATCTTCTGTGTCTGTCATCTTTGAAAATTTCTCTTGAAGCTGTAGTTTTTCATGCGTCAGTTGTCCAATATATTCCTCCGCCTCCATTATATCAGTTTCTATTTTGTCTACTTCTTTCTTCAAGCCTTTGTTCTTCGTCTTTAAGCTATCAACTGTCTCTGTCAACTCTACAATCTTTTTATTATTTTTCTCATTAGTTTGCTTTAGTATCCTAATCTCATGATCTTGTTTTATTAATTTCTCATTTAATTCTTCTATTATTTTGTTACTTTCTTTATTCTTCTCAATCCATTTAGTTTCATATTCTTGCCACGTGTCACTGTCACTACCTACACAGGCATCTATATAAGTCTTTAAAACTGTAGTCTCTACTTCACTCTGTGTACTCCTTGTCTCTTGTTCAGTGTCTGTATTTCTAATAATCTCTTCTCTAATAATTATATTTGTTTTTAAACTATATAGTCTATAGTCTGGTTTAGCGTATGTTGTTTTATTGTTTACTTCAGTGTATGTCTTTGGATTTATCATCGTATACTTTTGTAATGGCCTATAAACCATGACTGTTATTCTTCTATTGTTTATCGTGTGCTCACTATTCAAAATCATATTGACAATGTTACTTTCTCTGTATAGAATTATAGCTCTGTTTGTCTCTTCTTCAGGCCTATCAATTAATTTCACAAATATTATTTCTCCATACGTATTAAAATAATTTCTAATGTGTATTTCATTAAGGGTTTTATCTAAATTTGTTATCAATATTTTGCAGCTATTAGTATTTATAATTTGTTTATTGTCCATGTCTAATTTTAATATTAGTATAATAACTCGTGTAAATTTTAATATAACTAAGTGATGACTACCACCACCGACTAGTCGTGAAGGATCCAACTGTTGAAAGAACAAAACAATTACAATTTATTATATGTTATAAAATATAAGAATATAAAATATCAGCACTTTATGAACACCTCAGTTCCTGAAATAAATAGAAATTTATTATTATTTAATTTCCCTGTGGAATAAAAACAATGTAGTATAAAAATTATTATTATTTAATTTCCCTGTGGAATAAAAACAGTTTAACTTTGTAGTATAATATCAGTAATCAATATATATTAAATTATAATTTTATGTAGCCTTCATTCAATATATAAATATACCTATTTTGAAAAAATACAACCAGCATATGAGCATAGTTTAAAAAAATGGTTTACAATCAATAGTTGCTGGTATGTCAAATCACCAATAATAGTACCAAAATACACAATTTAATTAACTATTTAATACATTAATATTTAATTACTTAATAAATTAATTACTTAACTACTTAATTAAATTTAATAACCAACTACTTAATATAATAACTTAATAAATTCTAATTAATTAATTATTGTTTCTCAGCTTTACTGACGATCAGCGGATCAGTCTCCTTGCCTTCTACGTCTAAATCTAATGTTAATATATAAATATGTCTTAATTTAACAACACTCGCGAATGGCCATTGTAACGTAACACTTTACTAACACTGTTTTGTTATTGATTCAGTTTCTCTAAATAGACAATACTACACCACTTGAATTTTATTAAAACACCAATTTTCTTCAATTAAAGTGACACATGTGATTATTCAAAACACATGTCGGACAATTGCAAATGTGTCGGGAGTTATCTGCCCCTTCCTACACACACAATAATGACGTTACGTAGAACCGGTGTTGGGTCAAAGGTCGGCTTATTGATGCAATGAAACTTGAAATTCAGGTGGACGAAACTTGGAACGATTGATTTGTTGTACTTGTCCAAAATTATGTTTGACTGGGCTCCGACAGGTAACTGAACTTTTGACATGAAGGGCATGTATTCTTGATTTATAAACATGACAATTTTCCCATTGATGGTCAGATGGAGTTGTATGTTGACTAAAAAATTATAATGCCGCTCTTGTCTTGACACAGGTAAATTTTAGACTTGTAACAGCGTAATTTGACTTTTTGACCTGAAGGACAGGTACTCTTGATTGGTAAAATGACAATCTCAGCTGGCAGGAGTGCAACACAGGTAGAATTGTGGTCGTGTTGAACTTTTGACCCGGTAGACGGTATACGGTGATTTCTCCGTGATTTCTAAGTTGAAGACTGGGCAGGCTTTTTATTCTTCCATTAACTTTCTGTCATTCATTTATTTGATTTCTCTCCGCGACAAACCCAGGTTTCGTGCTGAGTCAATGGACCAAATTAATAATGTGATAGGGTTGTCTTGTTCTTTAATATATTATATCTTTATCTCGTATAGTGGCTAGTACTTCAATGATCACAGCACATCACAACATTGAGGTAACATGTAAGATCATGACAGAGTCTTCCTTTAACAATAATGATAATCAGTTTATTGATTACGCCGTGATACAATATAATGGATGCACTTCTCTGAATCTAATGTTCTTAAGTTCTGGACATGCGTAGATTACTACTGATGATTATGCAAACTCCATTAGTGCATACTCACACTGTCATATAACATTGTTCATCAGCCATCATTCAACTTGTCTACTTACGACATGTAAGATTCTTGAAACACTTCAAAATGGAAATACAATCACTTCACAACTAAAGTCATAATATTCTTGATCAACTATCTATCAAGAATATCGTCTAAACTGTCTTGAACTACACTTGGAGATTCGAACTTCTGAACTACTGGCTTCACTTCTAATCTTAACTTTCTAACTGTTCTGACTCTAACTGTTTCCAAACTAATTAACTGCTTCTACTTCTAACTTCTGCCTGACTCTTCTAAATCTCTGGCTAAACTTAACTTAAACTGTTGTGCAAGACCTTAAGTACTCACAACAACTCTCTCTACCTGAGGCTCAGCAGCCAATCAGCTGCTGCCGAGTGCTCCTGCGACCCTTACGATCACAAGTGTTGGTCACTCTACATTTACGTGCCCAGTGTCCACCATCTGTGACTCACCTGAACCTTCCCAAATTTGGACAAAACATCATGTTTCCCCGAAATCTCTACGCCCTATTTGGGATAATATTACTTCATCCTGGTAGCCGGATGACCACTTGACCGTTCCATGACTTTGACAATAACAACTTATTTATCAGCCAGGCCAAAGTCATGGGTTTCACATGCTAAGTGCGTGATCACCCACAATAACAATGAACTTGCATGGACATTCGTGGAGATTCATGGAAAATCCCCCAACTATTATGTCTAGGTCAAGTCATGACCCTCTCTACTTCGGTGGGTGTCCACTACCCCTACCTGAACTGTTCTCTCACTCTGACTAACTGTTATTCCTGGAAAATTACCATAGTTAAAATCTGCTGGTCGCCACTATATGATACTGCTATCTGTCTCTTGAGAAGCGGTAACAAGCTCTCAATAGCTCAACTCTATAACAGCTTGAGCAGCGTGTAGATGTTCGGGAGGTCATGGCCTCCATGCTTGTCACTTTATCCTTGCAGGTGATAGCAAGAACACGGCGCATTCATCACATATTGAATGCATTTAGCCTTCTCTTCTGCTGTGCATAAGTTGTCCATGATTCGCTCCCATACAGAAGAATACTAATGATGCAGGCATTGTAAACTGCGGCCTTTGTTTTAATTGCGAGTTGGCTGTTTTGCCAGACACGCCTAGAAAGACGGGCGAAGGTGGTAGCAGCTTTACCAAAGCGGGTGTCAATTTATGTATCTAAAGATAGGGAACAGGCAAATGATTGCAATGCTGCGGTAAAGCTGGTAGCAAGGAGCCAGTAGTGGGGTATGATAAACACTCCAAGGTATGGTGACAGCTTTACAAGGAAGGAACACAACACAATACTGACGTTTCGGGCTCTGGACTTCAGAATGCAGGGACAACGATATCAAACAGTGAATCACAATTATCTAAAACTACATATTAGATGATCAAGTGGAGGGAGAGTAAAGTAGGATGTTGAAATAAAAGTAGAGAGAGAGAGAGAGAGAGAGAGAGAGAGAGAGAGAGAGCGATATGTGCATGCTACATGAAGATATGTAGGATGAGCGACGAGATATAAAATAGAAAGATGGGGAAGAACACGAGACTCAAGTGTCAAACTACAATAGTAAAAAGAGAAAAAGAAAATGTATCATAAAAAGTGTATGAAAATTACTTTTGAGACAGGTTGCTCAACGTCAATTATTTTATATACTTTTTATGATCTCTTTCTCTCTCTCTCTCTCTCTCTCTCTCTCTCTCTCTCTCTACTTTCTTATTTCAACATCCTACTTTCCTCTTGATCATCTAACATGTAGTTTTAGAAAATTGTGCTTCACCGTTTGTTGTTGTTGTCCCTGTATTCTGAAGAAGGGCACAGGCTGAAACGTCAGTATTGTGTTGTGTTCCTTCCTTGTAAAGCTGTCACCATACCTTGGAGTGTTTGTCACACCCCACTACTGGCTCCTCTGTTTGTAAAGATAGTTTGTCGTTGATGATAGACCCCCACATCCATACTGCTGCACAACATGGAGTTTGTAGTTGTCGATAATGATGGCAGAATCAGTGTCCAGTGTCTCACTGCTTGGACGTACGTACCGAACATATTACTTTTCTGCAAACTTATTGTTAGATCGAAGTCTTTGCAATCATGCGAACAATCATGTATTTATTGAGTTCTTCCTGACGTTGCGTAACAAGTGCAGAGAGATCATATCAACTATTATAAACATATACAATAAAATGACACGTTTCTTCTAAATAAGTGTGCTGTTAAATGATAACGTATCGCTTCTGTGCTGGCATATAACTCACTAGCTCACCCCTCGCCATCTGGCTCAATGAATGTCTATAGTCTGAGGCATGTTTCCGTTTTCAAACGATTCGTTTCCATTTTCTTCTCTCCAAAATATGTATTTGAGGTTCTCCAAATCAGGTACCAGAGAAAGGCGTTAATTTAACACCACGAGAGCTAATCAGGTGCCAGAGACAGGCGTTAATTTAACACCACGAGAGCTAATCAGGTGCCAGAGAAAGGCGTTAATTTAACACCACGAGAGCTAATCAGGTGCCAGAGAAAGGCGTTAATTTAACACCACGAGAGCTAATTTCAGCAGACGACAATGGTGTACACACTCTCCCTCCTGTCGTTCACTCCCCTCACTGGACTAGGAAGACTTCAAGTTTCTGTCACTCTCCCTCCTGTCGTTCACTCCCCTCACTGGACTAGGAAGACTTCAACTTTCTGTCACTCTCAGACCGACATTCAGTGTTTCGACGATTTACTTTCATTTAAGAACCGACGAATGGAGCTGTCTCCGTGGTGAGGGCGCATGGAGGTTGCAATCGATAGCAACTAGAATCATATTCAGTTGAGCAGACACGAGTTGGTTTCAAGTCCTTCCCAACGACGAGTTTAGTTGATCTCGTGAAACGGGAGGCTAGTCAAGCGTCCTACCCTCACAAAACAAATAGGCTCCGGGTGTTAATGTTTGTGACAGTCACGATTAAACATGGTCTCCGGCCTTGGCCGATAGTCATTTCCTTAAATGTGGGATAACGCTGCTTTTAAGTGCGTAAATTGCCGGATTTATGAACAACTTGCCGACTGACATGTCGCCTGCTTCCTGAAAATTGCGGTTCTTAGAATTGTTCAGTTCCTCGTCATCTGTGGTTGACTTGTCAATAACAACAGAAAGTTAAAGTTAGCCAGGCACCATTCGCACAGGGCGTTATATGACTTAGTGGAATAGTCGCTTTCCTGCACAGTAACATCTCACAGGAGGAAATCTAGTCCCTTAGTCCCCGCTGCCCAGTAACATCTCACAGGAGGAAATCCAGTCCCTTAGTCCCTGCTGCCCTGTAACATCTCACAGGAGGAAATCTAGTCCCTTAGTCCCTGCTGCCCTGTAACATCTCACAGGACGACATCCAGTCCCTTAGTCCCTGCTGCTCTGTAACATCTCGCAGGAGGAAATCTAGTCCCTTAGTCCCTGCTGCCCTGTAACATCTCATAGGAGGAAATCGAGTCCCTTAGTCCCTGCTGCCCTGTAACATCTCACAGGAGGAAATCTAGTCCCTTTGTCCCTGCTGCCCTGTAACATCTCACAGGAGGAAATCTAGTCCCATAGTCCCTGCTGCCCTGTAACATCTCACAGGAGGAAATCTAGTCCCATAGTCTCTGCTGCCCTGTAACATCTCATAGGAGGAAATCTAGTCCCTTAGTCCCTGCTGCCCAGTAACATCTCACAGCAAGTACTCTAGTACCTGCTGCCCTGTAGCATCTCACAGCAAGTACTCTAGTCCCCGCTGTTCTGTAGCGTCTCACAATAAGTACTCTAGTCCCTGCTGCCCTGTAGCATCTCACAGCAAGTACTCTAGTCCCTGCTGCCCAGTAACATCTCACAGTAAGAACTCTAGTCCCCGCTGTTCTGTAGCGTCTCACAATAAGTACTCTAGTCCCTGCTGCCCTGTAGCATCTCACAGCAAGTACTCTAGTCCCTGCTGCCCAGTAACATCTCACAGCAAGTACTCTAGTTCCTGCTGCCCTGTAACATCTCACAGTAAGAACTCTAGTCCCCGCTGTTCTGTAGCGTCTCACAATAAGTACTCTAGTCCCTGCTGCCCTGTAGCATCTCACAGTAAGTACTCTAGTCCGTGCTGCCCTTTAGCATCTCACAGTAAGTACTCTAGTCCTCGCTGCCCTGTAGCATCTCACAGTAAGTATTCTAGTCCCCGCAGCCCTGTAGTATCTCACAGTAAGTATTCTAGTCCCCGCAGCCCTGTAGTATCTCACAATAAGTACTCTAGTCCCTGCTGCCCTGTAGCATCTCACAGTAAGTACTCTAGTCCGTGCTGCCCTTTAGCATCTCACAGTAAGTACTCTAGTCCTCGCTGCCCTGTAGCATCTCACAGTAAGTATTCTAGTCCCCGCAGCCCTGTAGTATCTCACAATAAGTACTCTAGTCCTCGCTGCCCTGTAGCATCTCACAGTAAGTACTCTAGTCCCCGCAGCCCTGTAGTATCTCACAGTAAGTACTCTAGTCCTCGCTGCCCTGTAGCATCTCACAGTAAGTACTCTAGTCCTCGCTGCCCTGTAGCATCTCACAGTAAGTATTCTAGTCCCCGCAGCCCTGTAGTATCTCACAGTAAGTATTCTAGTCCCCGCAGCCCTGTAGTATCTCACAGTAAGTATTCTAGTCCCCGCAGCCCTGTAGCATCTCACAGTAAGTACTCTAGTCCTCGCTGCCCTGTAGCATCTCACAGTAAGTATTCTAGTCCCCGCAGCCCTGTAGTATCTCACAGTAAGTATTCTAGTCCCCGCAGCCCTGTAGCATCTCACAGTAAGTGCTCTAGTCCCCGCAGCCCTGTAGTATCTCACAGTAAGTATTCTAGTCCCCGCAGCCCTGTAGTATCTCACAGTAAGTATTCTAGTCCTCGCTGCCCTGTAGTATCTCACAGTAAGTATTCTAGTCCCCGCAGCCCTGTAGTATCTCACAGTAAGTATTCTAGTCCCGCAGCCCTGTAGCATCTCACAGTAAGTACTCTAGTCCTCGCTGCCCTGTAGCATCTCACAGTAAGTATTCTAGTCCTCGCTGCCTGTAGTATCTCACAGTAAGTATTCTAGTCCCCGCAGCCCTGTAGTATCTCACAGTAAGTACTCTAGTCCCCGCTGCCCTGTAGCATCTCACAGTAAGTATTCTAGTCCCCGCAGCCCTGCAGTATCTCACAGTAAGTATTCTAGTCCCCGCAGCCCTGTAGTATCTCACAGTAAGTACTCTAGTCCCCGCTGCCCTGCAGCATTTCACAGTAAAGAATCTAGTCACTGCTGCCCTGTAGCATCTCACAGTAAGTACTCTAGTCCCTGCTGCCCTGTAGCATTTCGCAGTAAAGAATCTAGTCCCTGCTGCCCTGTAACATCTCACAGTAATGAATCGAGTCCCCGCTTCCCTGTAACATCTCACAGTAAGTACTCTAGTCCCCGCTGCCCTGTAACATCTCACAGTAAAAAATCTAGTCACTACTGCCCTGTAGCATCTCAGAGTAAAGAATCTAGTCATTGCTGTCCTGTAGCATCTCACAGTAAGTACTCTAGTCCCCGCTGCCCTGTAGCATCTCACAGTAAAGAATCTAGTCACTGCTGCCCTGTAGCATCTCACAGTAAAGAATCTAGTCCCCACTGTCCTGTAGCATCTCACAATAAAGAATCTATTCCCCACTGTCCTGTAGCATCTCACAATAAAGAATCTAGTCCCCACTGTCCTGTAGCATCTCACAGTAAAGAATCTAGTCCCCGCTCTCCTGTAGCATCTCACAATAAAGAATCTAGTCCCCACTGTCCTGTAGCATCTCACAGTAAAGAATCTAGTCCCCGCTGTCCTGTAGCATCTCACAGTAAAGAATCTAGTCCCCACTGTCCTGTAGCATCTCACAATAAAGAATAGAGTCCCCGCTGCCCTGTAGCATCTCACAGTAAAGAATCTAGTCCCCGCTGCCCTGTAGCATCTCACAGTAATTAACCTAGTCCCCGCTGTCCTGTAGCATCTCACAATTAGTACTCTATTCCCCGCTGCCCTGTAGTATCTCACAGTAAAGAATCGAGTCCCCGCTGCCCTGTAGCATTTCTCAATAAGTACTCTAGTCTCCGCTGCCCTGTAGCATCTCATAGTAAGTACTCTAGTCCCCGCTTCCCTGTAGCATCTCACAGTAAAGAATCTAGTCACTGCTGCCCTGTAGCATCTCACAGTAAAGAATCTAGTCACTGCTGCCCTGTAGCATCTCACAGTAAAGAATCTAGTCCCCGCTGCCCTGTAGCATCTCACAGTAAAGAATCTAGTCACTGCTGCCCTGTAGCATCTCACAGTAAAGAATCTAGTCACTGCTGCCCTGTAGCATCTCACAGTAAAGAATCTAGTCCCCGCTGCCCTGTAGCATCTCACAGTAAAGAATCTAGTCACTGCTGCCCTGTAGTCCCTCACAGTAAAGAATCTAGTCACTGCTGCCCTGTAGCATCTCACAGTAAAGAATCTAATCACTGCTGCCCTGTAGCATCTCACAGTAAAGAATCTAGTCACTTCTGCCCTGTAGCATCTCACAGTAAAGAATCTAGTCACTGCTGCCCTGTAGCATCTCACAGTAAAGAATCTAGTCACTGCTGCCCTGTAGCATCTCACTGTAAAGAATCTAGTCCCCGCTGTCCTATAGCATCTCACAATAAATACTCTAGTACCCGCTGCCCTGTAACATCTCACAGTAAGTACTCTAGTCCCCGCTGCCATGTAGCATCTCACAGTAAAAAATCTAGTCACCGCTGCCCTGTAGCATCTCACAGTAAAAAAAATATAATCACTGCTGCCCTGTAGCATCTGACAGTAAAAAATCTAGTCACTGCTGCCCTGTAGCATTTCACAGTATTATTGAGTTATTGAGTTATTTGTGGGTCATCATCATTGCACTCCGAACATGTCCATAGGTGCTCAGATCCCCTCCTCAGCAATTCCCTCAGTGTCCAGCGACTGACGACTCCAGTTCCATGTTGGTTGATAAGTCTTCTTACACGCCCACTAAGTTTCTCATTTCTGGCTGCACCCATCTTAACTCCCATCTCTTTCATCCGAAGAAGTGACGTGGATCTGTGTTTGTCGAAGTCCTGTGCTCTTCCCCCATCTCGGAGGGCATTGATGATGTTCGCCCGATCCATTGGTTTCCCGTCCTCAACGACAGCACAGCTAGCCAACCTGTCCGCCCTTTCATTTCCCCGTACTCCCGCATGTCCAGGGACATAGACAAAGGTGACCTTACGTATTTTGGATTTCTGCAACGACTCTACCTATTGCATGCGTACAGAAGCCGCCTCCACTTTTTTTTATCATGCTCATCGAATCACTCAGTATACATACGTGGGTGTATTGTGTCTCTAACCATTTGAATGCCTTGGTCACTGCCATCGCCTCCATTGTCATGCAGTAAAGAGTTTAGTCCCCGCTGCCCTGTAACATCTTTGACTGCTCTAGACCAGGTACTGTCTGGTATCTTGCTTCCCCTCGAAACAGTAAGTCTGTGTCAGTCGACAGTTTAGGAGAATGACTTAATGAGACACATGACCACTTACGCCAGTAGCCCCCGTGATAATCTCACAGTTAAAGAAACAAGCACGCTATCTCATTATACGAAGTAGATGTTCTTGCCCCTGGACACAGGTAATCAAACTCCTACGCCTTTTATCCCACAGTTACTGTTTCTTTCCGTAATTAAGAAGCCTCACCAGGTAATACACAGATGTGTTAACCCCCCTCCCCCACAACCCTCTTTTTCTGAATTATTTTACTTTTATTTCATTAAAAGGGGCGTTCAAAAAGTAATACCCAACATCGGGTTTCCAGCTAATAATAAACATTGAAGCGTGAAAACGTGTACAATTTAAATATGGTATGTGCTGATTGTGTGCTGTAAATTGCACTGCAATCGGCCAAATAATAAATAATATGACTGCACTAAACCGTTGAAATGGAGCATGTTAGAAACTTGCGTTTTAAGCAACGAATTGTGATAGGATCTCTCGCTTTAAAGAATGAAACTGTTAGGAACATTCACAAGGGCCTATGCGATGTGTATGGAAGTTTTGTGAACATTCACAAGCACCTATGTGATGTGTGTGTGGAAGTTTTGTGAACATTCACAAGCCCTTATGTGATGTGTGTGGAAGTTTTGTGAACATTCACAAGCACCTATTTGATGTGTGTGGGGAAGTTTTGTGAACATTCACAAGCCCCTATGTGATGTGTATGGAAGTTTTGTGAACATTCACAAGCACCTATGTGATGTGTGTATGGAAGTTTTGTGAACATTCACAAGCTCCTATGTGATGTGTATGGAAGTTTTGTGAACATTCACAAGCACCTATGTGATGTGTATGGAAGTTTTGTGAACATTCATAAGCGCCTATGTTATGTGTATGAAAGTTTTGTGAACATTCACAAGCGCCTATGTGATGTGTATGGAAGTTTTGTGAACATTCACATGCACCTATGTGATGTGTATGGAAGTTTTGTGAACATTCACAAGCATCTATGTGATGTGTGTGGAAGTTGTTTCAGTTCTCAGGAGCGAAGTCGCTAGGATCAGGTCATCAAAGGATCGGTGAGCGAAGATAGTGAGCTTCTTGATCGGTTGCGCTGTGGACGGCCTGCCACAGCCACCAATGCAGAGACGTTGAAACGCACTGAGGAAATCTTGCTGATGGAGCATCACTACTCAACAATTGACCTTAAAGTTGTCAGTCAGCATTGGTAGTGTAAATGCAATTATAAAACTCTCGGATTCACTAAGGTTTGTGCAAGATGAGTTCCACGAAACCTCACAAATGAGAACCAATTTCAAAGAAAATCAATTTCTTCTGAACTGTTGGAGCGTTTCAAAGCTGAGGGAGAGAGTTTTTTTAAACTAAGATTGTTACAGGTGACGAAACCTGGGCACATCATTTTGAACCTGAGGCAAAAAGATAGTCAGTGGAGTGACATCATTTGGACTCACCACAAAGAAAGTAATTCAAGACATCTCCTTGAGCTGGAAAGGTCATAGACACTGTCTTGTGGGACATTGAAAGTGATATTCTTGGGGATGTTCTGCCATGAAGAGGGACAATCAATTCGGAAGCTTGTATTAGGACATTCAACTCAATCATTAGGGCATTCAACTCAATCAACGTTTTCATAGAGTTCGGCCGCACAAGAATCCAGCAGACCTGCTTCTCCTTCACGACAATGTGCGCCCTCACACAACTCTGACAACACGGGAAGCAATCATCAGACTGGGTTGAACTGTACTCCCCCATCCACCACACAGCCCTGATTTGGCGCCCTTTGATTTCCATCTCTTCGGTCCACTTACAGATGCCCTCAGTGGAACAAGGTTTGTAGATGATGGAGTGATACCTACAGCGAAGAAATGGCTACGCGATCAAGACAAAGACGTACAGGCTAGGATTACATGCACTTGTTGCGCGCTGGCGTAAAGCTGTACAAGTGGATTGTGTTGAATGATACCGATGTTTACATGACATATCCATACATACGGTGTACACATTTAATACTTTTTGAATTAGCGGTTCCCGAGAAAACCGATGTGGTTCACAACTTTCTGAATCTACTAAACATATTTTTGTAATGCAGTCAAAGAATTGAATTGCTGTCAACGTGGACTTCAATCCGTGGCGGTGGTACAACACAAGTGATAAGTAATCATCTTCAACAGAAAAAAAGACACGAGCTTTTCTGTTCGCACCTGGAAGTTAGCAATTATCTTTGTGGGCGATAACCACTGTCTGCTTGAATAGTCCCGCGTCTGTTTGATTCTCTATTTTTGACACCAGAAAGCGTGTATTATTCACACAGGGAACATACATTTATTATCCTGAAGACAATAAAACACTTGAAGTGATAACACCAATCGAGCCGTCATGAAACTGCCATAATCTATGTAGAATAACATGTCAGGGAAGAGAAATCTTGTATTCAACATTAAGCAGTGTTGATGCCGATGATACCATTCTCAACAATGAACAAGAGACATGGGATGTGGCTACAGAAGAAATATCTGAACAGACAAGTCTGTACTCAGCAGAACGTTAAAGACGTTAGATTAATAGCACTCACGCTCTAGTTGTGGACATATCTGGCCCCAGACGGTAGGTTAGAAGGCACAGAAACAATGGCGAAACTCTAAGTCCTCAGGTTCATCTCTGACTGCCGATGTTTGCTATTTGTGTACATGCGGCACCAGCACATACTGCTACCATTGTATGATTTCCAAGTTCATGAACATATCAGTAACTGCTCCATATTAGCTTCTCTGTTTCATGGCTTTTATCTTTGACTGCCATGATATTGTTCTACCTAATAGTTTTACTTGGATCCGCCAACATCTGCCGAGTCAGCGGGTGACTCATTCAATTAGTTTATTATTTATTTCCATGTTGATTACTATGCCTGGCAATTTAATACATATTTCTGTAAAGATAAAACTATATAAAACATGTTTGCAAAAACTGTATAGTTTGTTAGTGTTAGGGTTGGGGTTAGTTATAGAGGTAGTGTTAGTTTTAGTTTTAGGGTTAGGGTTAGTTGTAGGGTTAGGGGTAGTTGTAGGGTTAGGGGTAGTTGTGATTTGAATAAATAAACGAAGGGGGAACTTCAAGAATCCACGAAATAAAAGAGACAGTGTCTCTTCATAATTATGCATGTTTCCTGTTCTTGTACAGGCATCGCTCTGATAATAACATAGGTCAAGATATGTGTAGACTAGTTGACAACTCATTGACAAATATGCGTAGACTAATTAACAACTCATTGACAAATATGTGTAGACTAATTGACAACTTATTGACAAAATATGTGTAGGCTAATTGACAACTCATTGACAAAATATATGTAGCCTAATTGACAACTCATTGACAAAAGATGTGTAGACTAATTGACAACTCATTGACAAAAGATGTGTAGACTAATTGACAACTCATTGACAAAAGATGTGTAGACTAATTGACAACTCATTGACAAAATATATGTAGCCTAATTGACAACTCATTGACAAAATATATGTAGCCTAATTGACAACTCATTGACAAAAGATGTGTAGACTAATTGACAACTCATTGACAAAAGATGTGTAGACTAATTGACAACTCATTGACAAAAGTTGTGTAGACTAATTGACAACTCATTGACAAAAGATGTGTAGACTAATTGACAACTCATTGACAAAATATATGTAGACTAATTGACAACTCATTGACAAAAGATGTGTAGACTAATTGACAACTCATTGACAAAATATATGTAGCCTAATTGACAACTCATTGACAAAAGATGTGTAGACTAATTGACAACTCATTGACAAAAGATGAGTAGACTAATTGACAACTCATTGACAAAAGATGAGTAGGCTAATTGACAACTCATTGACAAAAGATGTGTAGACTAATTGACAACTCATTGACAAAAGATGTGTAGACTAATTGACAACTCATTGACAAAAGATGTGTAGACTAATTGACAACTCATT
The DNA here is from genome assembly GCA_032433765.1 of Megaustenia siamemsis. NCBI lineage: Eukaryota > Metazoa > Mollusca > Gastropoda > Stylommatophora > Ariophantidae > Megaustenia > Megaustenia siamemsis. The sequence goes on along the minus strand of JAVIAB010000051.1, from coordinate 5,746,508 downwards.
GACAAAAGATGTGCAGACTAATTGACAACTCATTGACAAAAGATGTGTAGACTAATTGACAACTCATTGACAAAAGATGTGCAGACTAATTGACAACTCATTGACAAAAGATGTGTAGACTAATTGACAACTCATTGACAAAAGATGTGTAGGCTAATTGACAACTCATTGACAAAAGATGTGTAGACTAATTGACAACTCATTGACAAAAGATGTGTCGACTAATTGACCACTCATTCACTATACATGATGTCGCTTGTTAGCGTCGGAAACAATCATCCATATACTCACGTGATTGAAACAATAAAAAAATCATACATTTAATCATGTGTTTCAGACAATGAAACAATCATCCATATACTCACGTGTGTCAGACAATCAAACAATCATTAATATACTCACGTGTGTCAGACAATCAAACAATCATCCATATACTCACGTATGTCAGACAATCAAACAATCATCAATATACTCACGTGTGTCAGAGAATCAAACAATCATCCATATACTCACGTGTGTCAGAGAATCAAACAATCATCTATATACTCGCGTGCGTTAGACAATCATCCCTATACTCACGTGTTTAAGACAATCAAACAATTATCCATATACTCACGTGTGTCAGACAATCACACAATCATCCATATACTCGCGTGCGTTAGACAATCATCCCTATACTCACGTATGTCAGAGAATCAAACAATCATCCATATACTCACTTGTGTCAGAGAATCAAACAATTATCCATATATTCACGTGTGTCAGAGAATCAAACAATTATCCATATACTCACGTGTGTTAGACAATCAAACAATCATCCACATACTCACTTGTGTCAGAGAATCAAACAATTATCCATATACTCACGTGTGTCAGACAATCAAACAATCATCTATATACTCACGTGTGTCAGAGAATCAAACATTTATCCATATACTCACGTGTGTCAGACAATCAAACAATCATCTATATACTCACTTGTGTCAGAGAATCAAACAATTATCCATATATACTCACGTGTGTCAGACAATCAAACAATCATGTATATACTCACGTGTGTCAGATTATCAAACAATCATCCATATACTCACGTGTCAGACAATCAAACAATTATCCATATACTCACGTGTGTCAGACAATCATCCATATACTCACGTGTGTCAGACAATCAAACAATCATCCATATACTCACGTGTGTCAGACAATCAAACAATTATACATATACTCACGTGTGTCAGACAATCAAACAATTATCCATATACTCACGTGTGTCAGACAATCAAACAATCATCCATATACTCACGTGTGTCAGACAATCAAACAATCATCCATATACTCACGTGTGTCAGACAATCAAACAATTATCCATATACTCACGTGTTTCAGGTAAGTTGTACACACAACAACGTGACAACATGGGACCACTGTGATTGTGTCTTATGTGTTTTTTGGTGAATATCAATATCCGTAACCACCTTGAGCCGTCTGTGTGAGTTTCCGGGATACAAACGACGACAGGTAAGTGAAACTCGTTGCATCCCTATTGTTGGGGCATCAGGTGTTGATTCCACTCTTTCTCTTCACTTATCATATTAGCATATTTCATTTGAAAGCTTGTTGTTGATTGAAGATGTGAGAGTTAGTCGTTGATTGAAGATGTGAGAGTTAGTTGTTGATTGAAGATGTGAGAGTTAGTTGTTGATTGAAGATGTGAGAGTTAGTTGTTGATTGAAGATGTGAGAGTTAGTTGTTGATTGAAGATGTGAGAGTTAGTCGTTGATTGAAGATGTGAGAGCTAGTTGTTGATTAAAGATGTGAGAGCTAGTTGTTGATTGAAGATGTGAGAGCTAGTTGTTGATTGAAGATGTGAGAGCTAGTTGTTGATTGAAGATGTGAGAGCTAGTTGTTGATTGAAGATGTGAGAGTTAGTTGTTGATTGAAGATGTGAGAGCTAGTTGTTGATTGAAGATGTGAGAGCTAGTTGTTGATTGAAGATGTGAGAGTTAGTTGTTGATCAGGAGAACAGACACAGAGACAATTAGAATCTAGGAGCGTCACATTTAGAGCCTTCATTCCCTCTTGTACCTATTCGGGTGTCGGGGGAGATACACATTCTGGTTCTCGCCCTTTTAGCGGATTCACTCATTGTCATTTGATGTTGTAGCATTTCTTTCTTACTTCGGGTTTGCCTCTTGCTATTCAACCCTTCTCCTATTTTAATATGTGCTTAGAGTTCAAGCACTCAAATGAAGTTGTGGGGCAAACAAATAATTGTAGAATTATGTGGAGCACACAACGGGCCAACTCGGCCAAGTTGATCTATGTACTCTTACAACCTTTGCTTGATGGTGTCACGTGACATCAAGTTTAGTCTTTGGGTTCAAAGGTCCCGCGATGACGTTAATAGATCAACAGATATGACATCCGGGGATTATCTCTGGCCACGTGACGCGCATGTGTCTGTGGCAGTGATGTTGGATTGAGAGGTCGCGTAATCAAAGTGTGTGTTTGTCTTTATGAGTGTGTGTTTGTCTTTATGAGTGTCTGTCTTTATGAGTGTGTGTTGGTTTTTATGAATGTGTGTTTGTCTTTATGAGTGTGTGTTTGTCTATATGAGTTTGTGTTGGTTTTTATGAATGTGTGTTGTTTTTATGAGTGTGTGTTTGTCTTTATGAGTGTGTGTTTGTCTTTATGAGTGTGTTTTTGTCTGTGTGAGTGTGTGTTTGTCTATATGAGTGTTTGTCTATATGAGTGTTTGTTTGTCTTTATGAGTGTTTTTGTTTATGTGAGTGTGTGTGCATCTTTATGAGTGTGTGTTTGTCTGTGTGAGTGTGTGTTTGTCTATATGAGTGTGTTGTGTGAGTGTTTGTTGTGTGAGTGTGTTTTTGTCCGCGTGAGTGTTTGTCTGTGTGAATGACTGTATATCTGTGTGTTTGTCTGTGTGAATGTGTATTTGCCTGTCTTGTGTGTTTGTTTGAGTGTGTTCTCGTCTGTATGAGTGTGTGAGTGTTTTTTTTTCTGAGTGTGTGTTTATGTGAGTGTCTGTGTCTTTTTGAGAGCGTATTTGTCTTTGTTGGTGTCTGTGGGAGTGTGTGTTTGTCTGTGTCAGTTTGTCTGTGTGCTAGTGTGTGTTTGTCTGTGTCAGTTTGTCTGTGTGCTAGTGTGTGCTTGTCTGTGTCAGTTTATCTGTGTGCTAGTGTGTGTTTGTCTGTGTCAGTTTGTCTGTGTGCTAGTGTGTGTTTGTCTGTGTCAGTTTGTCTGTGTGCTAGTGTGTGTTTGTCTGTGTCAGTTTGTCTGTGTGCTAGTGTGTGTTTGTCTGTGTCAGTTTGTCTGTGTCAGTTTGTCTGTGTGCTAGTGTGTGTTTGTTCGTGTGAGTGTGTTTGTGTTTACTTGTGTGAAAGTGTGTGTTTGTCTGTGAGAATGTGCATTTGTCTGTATTTGTGTTTGTCTGTATTTGTGTTTGTCTGTCTAGCAGATATTCGAGTTAGGGAAGTAGCAAGTCAGACTTGTCTCCCGCTTCCCCGGAAGTAGGAAAGAATATCTGAAATCTTCGAGCAGCAGGAGAGAGCATATATTGAGAAATATGGGATCAATAGAGAACACATGGTGGTAGTAAAGAACATATAGGGGTAGCAGAGAACATGTGGAGGTAGTAAAGAACATATGGATGTGTATAGATCACGTGAAGGTAGCAAAGAACATATGTAGGTAGTGAAGAACTTATAGAGACAGTGGAGAACATTTCTAAAAGCAATACCCTTCGTTTTCCATGTAGTTATAGTCCGTTCAGAAATTCATAATCACACCTGAATTAGTTTTGCGTCATAACCGCTTGTTGTTTTAGTTTCACATTTTGCATGCAATCTTAGAATATTGATGACGCAAAGATTTGGGTATTTTTTATTCCACAAACACAACAGATTTTGCACATCAGCGAATTCCTTTGATCTTGTATGACGATATCACACAAGTTGATTCAAATTTTAGAGTTTACAGTAATCGTGTTAAATTGTCCAGTTTACCGCAATTCTTGTCAGAGGCGTATCTACATAGTGCTTAATTGTGGGTGTTGTTCGTTATGTGTATTTGCAAACAGGAATTCAATTGGTTACAATTATATAGTAAAAAAGTAACCTTTTGCATAGTTCTAAAAATGCATTTCAAACTCATTGTAATTTAGATATAAATGTTGGTATTTAAAGTCAACAAATTGTCTACTGAGTCTTCACAAAATTAAGAAAGATACGCCTTCCCTTCGGTAATTAATGCCCAGGCCGTGGTGTGTCATGTCGTTCAATAACAATTCAATTTTGTGCACGGGATTTTCCTGAAGTTAGTGTTTTTGCAATAGCCAAACTATTTTAAGTCAAAGACCGCACCAAATTAATGTATATATCCTAAAATGTTGTCAAATTCGAACAGGGTGAATTTAATATAGCCTAAAGAAGAAAACTTTTAGACTAGATCAAATTTCTCAGAGCAAAAAATATTTCTATAACGTCATCAATATTCTAAGATTGCATGCAAAGTTTGAAACCAAAATAACAAGGGGTTATCACGCAAAACTAATTCAGGTGGGATGATGAATTTCTGAACGGACTATAGATGCTGTGATTTGGGCCTAGTTACTTGCTTTATTGTTCACACCATGCAGTCGTTGAGGGGAATCTTTAGGTCGGGATCTCAACTCTGGTCTCGTTGCAGCCTCGCAAACAAAGATTTCTGTCCTCTCGTCAAGTAACCCTGACCAGCGGTACATCAACGAGAGCTGTACGAGTATTGTTTGAGTCGGTTGTGGACGGCTCTCCCAGTGTTTATGGCTAGATTATTTTGGCGGGAAAAGCACTGTAACTTCTGATTATGTTTCGCTGTCTGACTATTCCCCCCCCCCCATCCCCTTCTTTTTTTTATTTCTCACATTTACAACCATATGTCTGTTTATATGTTTGCAATCTCTTGTTGTAGTTGCGAAGTTGTCTTCCTCTTTTGTTGCTGCGGGTTTTTGTCGGCACGGCTCTTCCTATTTGTCAGAAATTGCAGAAACAACAGCAAACTTGATATGTTTGGTGGAAGCTGCTCACACAAACCAACTAACTCACGGTGTTGACAGTAGACAGCTCACGCAAAGCAACTAGCTCACGGTGTTGACAGTAGACAGCTCACACACACCAACTATCTCACGGTGTTGACAGTAGACAGCTCACACAAAGCAACTATAGCTTGTTTCATAACTCGTGCCCAACTTTTAAAATCGATAGCTTTTTAACCGCTTGTTGTAAGTTGTTCAAAATTTGCATGTAAAGTTATAATGATTAGAACCCAACAGGAAATTAATTTCATTAAAAAAAAAACATTTGGTTATTATTGTTGCTTATTTGATTTATATAAATTTATAACGACCCATTGATGTAGTCAAAACTTAACGTTTACAGTATTTTAAGTTAAAAATAGCGAGTAAAAATCCATACACGGTAAAATTGACGTGTTTGCACGCTTTTACCGTGGTTTTTTGACACAATTAGACACTTGTAAAAAACACGAGAAATTGTGTGTTCCATTTCCGTTGATTCAGCGGCGAGACGTGGAACGATAACATTTATCATGAGTCTTAAAATGAAATTCTGCAGTTTACAAAACATCGCAATAAAAATTTATGACTATTTTTGCAAAGAGGCTAAGCGAGGAAGATTATTTCATTCTTTAGAAAACCCTGAGAATAGGACAAGACACATTTTGGATTTATCTAAACGGTCATTTAATCGCTGGATTCAAGCACGTGACCGTCAATGTTCAAAATATACAAAATCACAGGGAGGAGCAAAAATGTTGGATAATTTCGACAGTGAACTTATTAGAAGTGAAATTCACAAAATGTTGGTATGAATGAAACTGTTACAATAAGAAAATTAAAAGTATCGCTGAAAAAGAACAACAGTATTGAAATATCAAAGTCTACATTATGGAGGAATGTGAGAGCTGCAGGCTTTACATTCAGAAAGTATTCCAATGGACGAAACATCATCTGTGAGAAGCCACATATAGTAGTCATGAGAAGCAAGTACTTACGTGAAGTAAAAGAGGTGCGCAAATAAGGTTATGGTATTGTGTACTTGGATGAAACATGGATCAATGCTCACAACACTAAACAAAGGGAATGGCAGTCATCATATGGAAAGAATAAGAGATTAATACCTAGCAGCAAAGGATAGCGCTTGATAATTGCTCGTGCAGGTAGTCGACAACATGGACTAATACAAAATGCAGAGCTCATTTTTCTTTCAAAATCCATAGACAATCGGGATTATCACTCTGAGATGAATGGTCACATATTTAGACATTGGATTGAAAATTCTGTTCTCCCATCACTAGATCGACCATCTTGCCTAATAATGGACAATGCAGCGTACCACAACATTGTTGCACTTGAAGATAAAGTCCCGACGTCATCCAGTACAAAAGATGCTATTAAGATATGGCTCACAAAGGAGCACATACAATTTAATAACATGTACTTAAAACCTGAATTACTATCTCTAGTAAAGCAAAAACAGAGGACAAAGATTTTTCAAATAGATAAGATTATCCAAGAGCACGGTCATATAAGTTTGAGGCTGCCACCTTACCATGCTCATTTAAATCCAATAGAACTAATCTGGGCAAAATTAAAAGGACAAGTGGCAGATGAAAATACAACATTCAAAATATGCGATGTAAAGACTCTTGCTAATCTCGCTTTATTAAATATAGACAAAGATTATTGGGCTAAATGTGAAGACCACGTCTTAAAACAGGAAGAGGAATATTGGAAAAATGATGGTTTGTGGAATGTTCAACCCCAAACAGTTATTAATCTTTTAGACTCGTCTGATTGAGAATGAAAGTATATAGCCCCCACAATGTTGGCCCCTATATTACCTTAAATTAGTTCAACAAACGGTCCTTTTCAGGACCACACAACTATGAAAATTGGACATACAGGTAGGTATACCTTGATATTATCGTCCGTCCTCGAACTGAGAAGACAATAATTCTCCTGGTGTTTTGCCTTATTAGGTTATTTCCCCATTACGGCCACGCCTTTACCTAGTGAAAACTAATCATAGACCAGCAACTACGGTAATTTCTATTCTTTAGGGCTTCACAATTTACAATTTTGACAAACATCAAAGAAATTCGCCGCTTTAAGAAAACTGCAGCTGCAAGATATTTGTTAAATATACATTTAAAGGGTCTTTTGCATTCTAATAACATTTGGAAAATTTCAATAGTTTTTTAACAAACGGTTACTGAGTAATAGCGTTTTGAAGTTGGGCACGTGATTTGAAACGAGCTATAAATCACGGTGTTGACAGTAGACAGCTCACACAAACCAACTAACTCACGGTGTTGACAGTAGACAGCTCACACAAACTAACTAAATCACTGTGTTGACATTAAACAGCGCACGCAAGACAAATAACTCGGTGTGTTGACAGTAAACAGCGCACACAAAACAATTAACTCGCTGTGTTTACAGTAAACAGCGCACACAAAACAACTAACTCGCTGTGTTGACAGTAAAATGCTCACACTGTGATTCACGAGACAGGAACATTCTTGCTGCCTACCGCAGTCAATAAACATACACTCAATATCATTGCTGTTGTTACTGCTGAAGGTAATCGTATCTTCTCTCACTTGAACCTAGAGTTTGAAACTGACAAGAGCTTCTCTACAAATAAACATTTGTATTTAATCGATGATCATCAAGCTAGTTGGTTTTCCACTATGTGCGTTTCAACCCGTACTTTACCTTTATCCCTGGATAAATCTTGTCGTTGGGAGCCGCGATAGCTCAGTGGTTAGTGAACTGGACAACAAAGGACAAGAGGTAGGGTTCCATCCCAACCGACGGCTTCCTGTTCACCCAGCCTTTAATGGGTACCGGATTCTTTTTCTGGGAAAGTAAAACGACACGGGCGTAATACCGACCACATTACACCAAAAATCATGTGCCGAAGGTCTGTAAAATGTATGGTCACTAACACCATATTCCCTATACGCCACTTGGCGTGACGGGGGTACTTGACTTTACTTTTTAAATCATGTCGTTAGAGAGTGACGTATAGTATTCCATCGTATTTGATCATATTCAAACAGAGCAGCAATTGCAGGTTAGGGTGGCCAGTGCTCCACTCACAATTGTTTGTTTATGATATTTTAGTAGTCTTCCTAATTTGTTCAGCTCTGAAACACAGTTTGGGTATAATTCAACTTTGCAACAATAAAATGGAAAGAGACACTATAACTGAATTTGTTACAATATTTGTGGTTAAATATGATTATTTTATTGTTTTAATTTTATCTTCAAATATGTTCTAATGGCTAGAGAACCATCGAAGTTTACCGGGCGCGCATTCTCGCTGAAATAGAGGCCTGTGTATATAGATATGTATGGGTGTGTGAATGATTGTCAGCGTGTGTGGAGTTATGTGTGTGGTGTGTGCTTCACACTTTGAAGCTCTAACAACTAATTATAAAATTGTTAGAAGAGAGAAGTCGGGTAGTGGAACTAAGGAATCGATGAAAGCAGACAAATCATAAAACAAGATAATGAACTGGAATCAATTCTGTTAATGGGGAAGACGAACGGAAAAATGAAGCAGAAACTTGAAGTGAAGTACAAGTAACGTCCGTGTGTTGGGGCCTGTTTTAGCAATGACAAAACTGTGTGGGTTTTTTGTTTATTAGTGAGAAAATGCTGTTAGTTTTTTGCATGAACCTTGTGTTTGATTGTGTTCTCGCGGCACTAGCAGAAGTGTGACGTCCGTGTGAACATGAAACCTGTTACGTTGAAGAAGTTTATCATCTTCCCCGGGAGCTGTTATTCTTGTCAACACACTCCTCATCTCGGTGCTTGTTATCTAACTTATCACTGTCAACTCGGGAATCCATCTGGCGCTGATGTGAAGCGATAACTTTTGTTTATGAAAGAAAAAAATCCAGTACAAATCAGCAAGTAGAGCAAAATGGAAGTGTTATTTTAAGATGATGTCGACTTTTGGGTAAATGGAATTGATACATAATCCTCATCATTATCATCATCATCAAGTACCGGGCCTGCTGGCTTATGTATTCATGTCTCTCCACAACTTTCGATCACGACAGTTATTTATCATTTCTGTTGTTGACCTTCTGCCAAGCTCATTCTCTTAAGCTGTCTGGTATTTTTTTTCTCTTTGCTTCCCTTTATCTCGTCCCTCAATTTTCCCAGTTGTTACAATAAATTCCAGCTGTTCTCTTCACATTACATGGCCAAAAAAATGATGATTGTTTTTTCCTAATATTGGAAATGAGCTCTCTTTTTGCTTTGGCCTCTCTCAGAACATTACTCTTCTTAGCTGTCTATGGTATTCTCAACATTCTTCTGTAAAACCACATTTCTGCAAACTCCAGTTTTTATTGTGTCTTTTGTCCTATTGTCCATGATTCACATCCATATGTTAAGACTGGCTCTACATAACATATAAGAACTGTTTTTCTTGTTTCTATTGTCAAAAATGGATTGCATGGTATCTTCTTCATTTTTTGGAAAGCTGCTTTTGCCTGAGCCATTCTGCATCTCACCTCTTTTGTACATCTTCCATCTGAGGTTAACAAAGTTCCCAAATATTTAAATTCATTTACCTGTTTTAATATTGTTCCACTTGTCTTTATTTTGCACTGAGGTGATGCCTTTTTCTTTGTTGTTACCATTACTTCTGTCTTTCTGCTATTAAGGCTGAGTCCTTTATTTTTGCTTTCTTTCACTATAATGTCCAACATTTCTTGTAACTCATTTTCACTCTTAGCGATTAAGACTGTATCATCAGCATAAAAAAAGTAAAGTACCCCGTCATGCCAAGTAGCGCATAGGGAATATGGTGTTAGTGACCATAAATTTTACAGACCATCAGTAAATGATTTTTGGGGTAATGTGGTCGGTATTACGCCCGTGCTGCTTTACTTTCCCAGAAAAAAAAAACCTGTGCCCATTTAAGGCTGGGTGAACCCGGAAGATGTCGGTTGGGATCGAACCCTACCTCTTGTCCTTTGCAGTCCACTTCACTAACCACTGAGCTATCGCGGCTCCCTGTATCATCAGCATACCTTAGATTATTTATATTATGACCTCCAATTGTTATTCCAGGCATGCCCTTATGGATCTTAAAATAATCTCACTATAAAAATTAAACAAATCTGATGACAGCACACAACCCTGCCTAACACCCTGTTTTATTTGTTGAAACATTCCCAATTGGTTTCCAGTTCTTATGGCCGCTGTTTGTTGCAAGTACATGTTCTTTATTATTCTTAGATCTTTACTGTCTACGTTTATGCTTTCTAAAATGTTGATTATTTCAATTATGGTGCTTTACTTTGTCAAATGCCTTGGTATAATCTATGAAACATAGGTGTAGATCTGTTTTCACCTCTATGGCTCTTTCTACTAAAGGTCTTATGATGTATATGCAATTGCTTGTTCCTTTATCTCAAACAAAATCACACTGTTCATCGCTAATTTCTGGACTGATTTTGTTTCGCACTCTTCGCATGATGATTCTTAGTAATATCTTAGTCATATGACTCATAAGGCTTATTGTGCGATGATCATCGCATTCAGTCGCAGCCGATTTCTTTGGTAGGGCTATGAATATTGATTTGAGCAGGTCATCTGGTATATATCCGCAGTTGTAGATATAATGAATTTAAATATTTCGGAACTTTGTTAACCTCAGACGGAAGATGTACAAAAGAGGTGAGATGCAGAATAGCTCAGGCAAAAGCAGCGTTCTAAAAAATGAGGAAGATACTATGCAATCCATTTTTGACAATTGAAAAAGATTCTTAAATGTTATATAGAGCCAGTCTTAACATATGGATGCTAATCATGGACAATAGGACAACAGACAAGAAAATCACTGGAGTCTGTAGAAATGTGGTTTTACAGAAGAATGTTGAGAGTACCATGGACAGCTAAGAAGAGTAATGAAAAAGTTCTGAAAGTAGGTCAAAGCAAAGAGAGAGCTAATTTCCAATATTAGGAAAAAACAATCATCTTTTTTTGGCCATGTAATGAGAAGAGAACAACTGGAATATATTGTAACAACTGGAAAAATTGAGGGACGAAGAGATAGAGTGAAGCAAAGAGAAAAAATAACAGACAGCTTAAGAGAATGGCTTGGCAGAAGGTCAACAACAGAAATGATAAATAGCTGCCGAGATCGAAAATTGTGGAGAGACATGATCACCTACGCAAGCAGGCCCGGTACTTGATGATGATGATGTTGTAGATATCATTCAATATTTTTGTTATTATTTCTATTCCCAAATACCCATGGCTTCAATCTCTTCTTTAGTTATATTATCTGGTCCAGGAGCTTTTCCTGCTTTCATATTGCGCAAGGCGTCTTCCACTTCTTCTTTGAGTATTTCTGGTCCTTCTCCATTATCCTTAATATTTACTTCTGTTCGTTCATCATTATAAAGATCTTTAATGTATTCTTTCCATCGTTCCCTTATGCTTTCTTGATCAATCAACACTTTTTCTTCCTTTGATCTTAAACATCCATTTTTTTATTGTGTTTTTCTTCCTGTTAATTCCTCAATTTTTTGTATATAGCTTTGGCATCTCCTTTTTGTTGCATTTCAATCTCTTTGCATCTCTCTTTTAGCCATGCTTCTTTTGCTTCATTGCATTTTACTTGCAATTTCTTGCAATTAATCTCTTATACTCATCTTTATTTTATTTATTTCTTCTTCTTGTATCCATTAACTGCAAAATGTCATCTGTCATCCATTTCTTTCTTGAATTTGTCCTCACTGGTGGTATGAACTCTTTTTATGTTTCTTGCATTTATTCTTTTAGCATTTCCCACTGTTCATCAATGCTTTATATCTTCTCTATTGCAGTGTACCGGTTCTGAATTGTGATTTATATTTGTCTTGCAGCTTCTTGTCTGATTTGAGTAAATCTAAATTTAATTAGATATTAACTGAGGCTCGTTTTGTTGCTTCTAATTTTATTCTAAACTTTCCCACAACTGGTACATGATCACTATAGCAAGCTGCCCCTGGTCTAGTTTTCACACACACCAGACTGTTTCTAAATCTATTGCTTATCATTATGTAATCAATTTGATTACGTGCGTTGTCTCCTGTGCTATTCCATGTCCACAGACGTCTTGGATGTTGCTTAAACCAGGTGTTTCCTATCATCATGTTGTGTTTTTGCCCAATTAATAAGTTTCTCCCCTCTTTCATTCTTCTCGCCTAAGCCATAATAAACCAACTACTTCCTCAACTTTTTCCTTTCCTACTTTTGCGTCAAGATCCCCTAGAACTATGATGTTTTCATGTGGTTTTTATCCACGAAGTGCCTCATTTAACTCGTCGTAAAATGTATCAATTGTTTCCTCTAGACTGTCTGCTCTTGGTGCATAAACCAACATAGTCCTACCGGAGTCAAAACACAATAGCGAGTGCTGTGTTTAAGCTCATCAAGATACTATGGCAAGTGGGAACGAACAAAATGAAAACCGTACCCATTTTTTAGCAAAAATTCATAATTCCCGCCTAACTTGATTTGATTTACTGACACTTTGTGGTAGGACAAACCGGAGGATTATTTTAATCCACCTGTGATCTTCACACTAACCTATATGTGATCTTCACACTAACCTACATGTGATCTTCACACTTACTCGCCTGTTATGTTCACACTAACCTACATGTGATCTTCACACTAACCTACATGTGATCTTCACACTTACTCGCCTGTTATGTTCACACTAACCTACACGTGATCTTCACACTAACCTACATGTGATCTTAACACTAACCCACCTGTGATCTTCACACTAACTCACCTGTGATCTTCACACTAACCTACATGTGATCTTCACACTAACTCACCTGTGATCTTCACACTAACCTACATGTGATCTTCACACTTACTCGCCTGTTATGTTCACACTAACCTACACGTGATCTTCACACTAACCTACATGTGATCTTAACACTAACCCACCTGTGATCTTCACACTAACTCACCTGTGATCTTCACACTAACCTACATGTGATCTTCACACTAACTCACCTGTGATCTTTACACTAACCTACATGTGATCTTCATACTAACTCACCTGTGATCTTTACACTAACCTACATGTGATCTTCTCACTAACTTACCTGTGATCTTCATACTAGGTCACCTGTGATCTTCACACTAACTCACCTGTGGTCTTCACACTAACTCACCGGTGCTTTATTTACGAAAATGGTGTGAGATCCCAGCTTTATTTACGAAGGCTGTGAGAGATCCCAACTTTATTTACGAAAATGGTGTGAGATCCCAACTTTATTTACGAAAATGGTGTGAGATCCCAGCTTTCTTTACTAAGGTGGTGTGAGATCCCAGCTTTATTTACGAAGGTGGTGTGAGATCCCACCTTTATTTACGAAGGTTGTGTGACATCCCAGCTCTATTTACGAAGGTTGCGTGAGATCCCAACTTTAATTATGAAAATGGTGTGAGATCCCAACTTTATTTACCAAAATGGTGTGAGATCCCAGCTTTCTTTACTAAGGTGGTGTGAGATCTCAGCTTTATTTGCGAAGGTGGTGTGAGATCTCAGCTTTATTTGCGAAGGTGGTGTGAGATCCGATCTTTATTTACGAAGGTTGTGTGAGATCCCAACTTTATTTACGAAAATGGTGTGAGTTCCAGCTTTATTTACAAGGGTGGCTGGAGATCCCAGCTTTATTTACGAAGGTGATGTGAGATCCCATCTTTATTTACGAAGGTGGTGTGAGATCTCAGCTTTATTTACGAAGGTGATGTGAGACCTCAGCTTTATTTACGAAGGTGATGTGAGAACTCACCTTTATTTACGAAGGTGATGTGAGATCTCAGCTTTATTTACAAGGGTGCCTGAAGGTCCCAGCTTTTTTTTCTTTTTGAGGTCTCGATCAAGGTCGTGTGACGTCAGACTAACCTTTCTCTAAAATGAGTTGTCCGTCATGACAATATTGAGTTCCTAATTGTTGTCTTCTCTGGAATGTGTTATCGACAAGAGGCCAGATCAAATAGAAGTGATCGATTATTTGTGAATAGAAGAATTATCAAATCTGTTGGTGGCTGATATGAAAAGAACCGACATTTTTCAGACTAAATATGGAATGAAATTAGGAAATGTCCACTAAATCTATTGGAATTTACTTAAACTATTTAATATGTACACAAACTTTCTAATATTCATTAAAGCAATTGTATGTGCACTGAAGTTATTGTATGTGCATTAAAGTTATTGTATGTGCACTGAAGTTATTGTATGTGCATTAAAGTTATTGTATGTGCACTGAAGTTATTGTATGTGCATTAAAGTTATTGTATGTGCACTGAAGTTATTGTATGTGCATTAAAGTTATTGTATGTGCACTGAAGTTATTGTATGTGGACTGAAGTTATTGTATGTGCACTGAAGTTATTGTATGTGCATTGAAGTTATTGTATGTGCATTGAAGTTATTGTATGTGCAATGCAGCTATTGTATGTGCACTGAAGCTAATTTATTTGCTTTGAAGCTATTCCATGTGCACTGGAAGTGTTTTATGTGCACTGATATACTATATTTTCACAATATATTATACATTTTGTATTCCGTATATTCTATATTTTGTATTCTGTATATTTCATATAGCCAACCGGAGCCAACCGTAAACAAACCGACGGAAGGCAACAGAAAACCACCGTCGTAACTTCTTTGTAATATCATGAATCGCCACAACAATAGAACTCATGACAACAACGTTAAGGGGGATTCCAATGGAAAACCCTCGTTCGGTAGGGGACATCATGTGCTACAGGTGATAGCCGATCGTCATCAAGCTACTGTAAGCAAAATAAAGATAAAACAAACTCTAAAGATAGGTACTTGGAATGTGAGAACACTCATGCAGAAGAGTAAACTAGAAAACATCATACAAGAAATGAAAAGAATGGGTTTACAATTACTGGGACTTTGCGAAATGAGATACACCGGATCAGGGGAGATGTATTCTGATACACATAAAATAATCTATTCTGGAGGTACTAAACACCAAAAAGGAGTAGGTATCATCTTGGATGCAGAAAGAGCAAGAACAGTGAACGGCTTTTACCCAATATCTGACAGAGTCCTTTTAGTGAAATTGAATGGAAAACCAATAGACATAAATCTTATACAAGTTTATGCACAAACAGCAGACAGTCTAGAGGAAACAATTGATGCATTTTACAACGAGTTAAATGAGGCACTTCATAAACGCAAACCACACGAAAACACTATAGTTCTAGGGGATTTTAACGCAAAAGTAGGAAAGGAAAGAGTTGAGGAAGTAGTTGATCATTATGGCTTAGGCGAGAGGAATGAAAGAGGTGACAAACTTATTGACTGGGCAAAAAATACACAACATGATGATAGGAAACACCAGGTTTAAGACGACATGCTGAAATCAATATTCATAGCCCTACCAAAGAAATCGGGTGCGATTGAATGCGATGATCATCGCACAATAAGCCTTATGAGTCATATGACTAAGATATTACTAAAAATCATCATGCGAAGAGTGCGAAACAAAATCAGTCCAGAAATTAGCGATGAACAGTGTGGTTTTGTTAGAGATAAAGGAACAAGCAATGCCATATACATCATAAGATCTTTAGTAGAAAGAGCCATAGAGGTGAAAACAGATCTACACCTATGTTTCATAGATTATACCAAGGCATTTGACAAAGTAAAGCACCAAGAAATAGTCAATATTTTAGAAAGCATAAACGTAGACAGCAAAGATCTAAGAATAATAAAGAACATGTACTTGCAACAAACAGCGGCCATAAGAACTGGAAACCAATTGGGAATGTTTCAACAAATAAAACAGGGTGTAAGACAGGGTTGTGTGCTGTCACCAGATTTGTTTAATATTTATAGTGAGATTATTTTAAGATCCATAAGGACATGCCTGGAATAACAATTGGAGGTCATAATATAAATAAGCTAAGGTATGCTGATGATACAGTCTTAATCGCTAAGAGTGAAAATGAGTTACAAGAAATGTTGGACATTATAGTGAAAGAAAGCAAAAATAAAGGACTCAGCCTTAATAGCAAAAAGACAGAGGTAATGGTAACAACAAAGAAAAAGACATCACCTCAGTGTAAAATAAAGACAAGTGGAACAATATTAAAACAGGTAAATGAATTTAAATAGTTGGGAACTTTCTTAACCTCAGACGGAAGATGTACAAAAGAGGTGAGATGCAGAATGGCTCAGGCAAAAGCAGCTTTCAAAAAAAATGAGAAAAGTACAATGCAATCCATTTTGACAATAGAAACTAGAAAAAGAGTTCTTAAATGTTACATAGAGCCAGTCTTAACATATGGATGCGAATCATGGACAATAGGACAACAAACAAGAAAATCACTGGAGTCTGTAGAAATGTGGTTTTACAGAAGAATGTTGAGAGTACCATGGACAGCTAAGAAGAGTAATGAAGATGTTCTGAGAGAGATCAAAGCAAAAAGAGAGCTAATTTCCAATATTAGAAAGAAACAATCATCTTTTTTTGGACATGTAATGAGAAGAGAACAACTGGAATATATTGTAACAACTGGAAAAATTGAGGGACGAAGAGATAGAGGGAAGCAAAGAGAAAAGATACCAGACAGCTTAAGAGAATGGCTTGGCAGAAGGTCAACAACAGAAATGATAAATAGCTGCAGAGATAGAAAGTTGTATAATACACTACTCAAGATTAAAACAAAACTATTTGACATAGCAATAATACAGACATACGCACCTACTCAAGACTTCACAGATGAACAAATAGAGGCATACTATGAAGATCTAAATAAAGTTATGAAGCAAGTGAAATCTTCAGACATCTTGATTGTAATGGGTGACATGAACGCTAAAGTAGATAAGACCATTATCGGAAATTATGGTTTAGGAAAAAGAAATGACAGAGGAGAAAGATTAATACAATTCTGTGAAGAAAACAAGCTGATAATATGTAACACCTACTTTGAGCAAGAGAAAAGGAAACTATACACATGGAAAAGCCCTGGAGATGGAAAGAGGAATCAAATATATTGCATAATCATAAAAGATAGGTTTCGTAACAGCGTCAAGAAAGCCAAAACTTATCCAGGAGCAGATACTAACTTAGATCACAACCCTGTAATGATTAAAATGAAAGTCAAACTAAAGAGAAAGAAACAAAAAACTAGTTCATCAACAATACCACTAGATCTTACAAATTTAAATAAAAAAAGATGCTAAAGATAGCTCTATAATACAAGTAAAGAACATACACCAGAAGCTGCTAGAAGAAGGGGCTGATCAGTACAGAAGTTACAATCCTGATGACAAAGTTACAGCCAAATGCTAAAGTTCCAAGCTGGGATCTCACACCATCTTCGTAAATAAAGAAAAGCATGCAAGAAGTGTGCCACATCTTATCCACAAAGGAAAAGATCATAAAATAAAAATTTATAAACGACGCCATCTGGGAAAAAAATGAAAGAAAGAAGACAGGCGAAGAACACTACCCAATACAACAAAATAGATAATGAAATACACAAAATGTGCAACAAGACAAAAGAAGACTGGCTCAGCCAAAGATGTCTAGAAATCGGAACTATGAAAAGTAAATAAGATTTAAGAGGGATGCAAATGTAACAGAGTAAGTGAATGAACGTGTGGGGCAGGTAACTTAGCCAGTACCCACTTCTTAATAGACTATAGCAGTGACATATGATAGCGATCATCAGTTAGTGACAGAATAACAAGTTAAGGGAATGGAAAGTTCATAGGGGATAGTGGACACACATAAAGTGGGGAGGAAGGAAAGGTGTAGAATAGTACCGGACAATATACGTTTAGAGAATGGAAATTTCCAGGCAGCAGGTTGTGGAAGTGAGGAGAATAAGCGCATGACTACTTTACTGTTCGGTAAATAAGTTGATGAACAACTCTAGGACAGGTCAAAGTCATGAAGTAATCATTATTTTGAAACTCACGAGAGGTTAAAACTAACTAAAGGTTATACAGAAGTCACGGAGTAATCAAGTAGAGGTTGCTCACGGAGCCACGAAAACAAATTGTTGTTGTAGATTCTGAGATGGGATTAACAATAGTCCATGAGTGTGGACTCCACGAGTGATCGGAAAGGTTGCAAGTTGTCACTTTGCGACAATTTCATTGGCTGAAGATATTTCACGCGAAGTGTGATATTGAGGTATTTAAAGTTCGACCCGATAAGTTTTAAGCTTGGTCAAGCCCAAAACAGTTAAGCCAGAAAGGTAGCCTAAAAAGCTTAGTACGGCTTCGGCCGAACTGCCCAAAGCAGTTAGTTAATAGTGAAGTCAGAATGTAGACTAAGTAAGCTTAGTCCGGATTCGGCCGAACTGCCCAAAGCAGTTAGTTAATAGTGAAGTCAGAATGTAGACTAAGTAAGCTTAGTCCGAATTCGGCCGAACTGCACAAAGCAGTTAGTTAATAGTGAAGTCAGAATGTAGACTAAGTAAGTTTAGTCCGGATTCGGCCGAACTGCCCAAAGCAGTTAGTTAATAGTGAAGTCAGAATGTAGACTAAGTAAGCTTAGTCTGGATTCGGCCGAACTGCCCAAAGCAGTTAGTTAATAGTGAAGTCAGAATGTAGACTAAGTAAGCTTAGTCCGGATTCGGCCGAACTGCCCAAAGCAGTTAGTTAATAGTGGAGTCAGAATGTAGACTAAGTAAGCTTAGTCCGGATTCGGCCGAACTGCCCAAAGCAGTTAGTTAATAGTGAAGTCAGAATGTAGACTAAGTAAGCTTAGTCCGGATTCGGCCGAACTGCCCAAAGCAGTTAGTTAATAGTGAAGTCAGAATGTAGACTAAGTAAGTTTAGTCCGGATTCGGCCGAACTGCCCAAAGCAGTTAGTTAATAGTGAAGTCAGAATGTAGACTAAGTAAGCTTAGTCCGGATTCGGCCGAACTGCCTAAAGCAGTTAGTTAATAGTGAAGTCAGAATGTAGACTAAGTAAGCTTAGTCCGGATTCGGCCGAACTGCCCAAAGCAGTTAATTAATAGTGAAGTCAGAATGTAGACTAAGTAAGCTTAGTCCGGATTCGGCCGAACTGCCCAAAGCAGTTAGTTAATAGTGAAGTCAGAATGTAGACTAAGTAAGCTTAGTCCGGATTCGGCCGAACTGCCCAAAGCAGTTAGTTAATAGTGAAGTCAGAATGTAGACTAAGTTAGCTTAGTCCGGATTCGGCCGAACTGCCCAAAGCAGTTAGTTAATAGTGAAGTCAGAATGTAGACTAAGTAAGCTTAGTCCGGATTCGGCCGAACTGCCTAAAGCAGTTAGTTAATAGTGAAGTCAGAATGTAGACTAAGAAAGTTAGACCGCAAGTTAAGAAGTTTAGCCAAGAGAAGTTAATTAGGAAGTTAGGAATCTTCAAGTTTGTAGTTTTAAGTTAGTTGACAAGTTATTAAGGAACAGACTACTAGAGAGTAGTAAAGATATCAATGACTTAAGCAATTAGTTGAGCTATAGTAAGACAGAACAAGTAAATTAGGACATATGAATTTAGTTGTGAAAGTGTTTTGAGAGTTCAAGTTGTGCTTCATTTTTCTTATAATCGTAAGTCAGTTGATAGAGAGATTGAATGTTACATGTTGCACGAAGAAATGAACTTATGAACATTTCAAATAGTCATCGACGATAGTCTCTTGAGTGTCCGGAATTAAAGAACATTAATTCAAAAGAAGTGCATCCACTATATTGTATCACGTGACAGAATAATAAGAATCAATAAACATGATTATGATTATATAAATAAGTGAGAAGTTTTGTGTTAACTACATTGTTAACTATACACTGTGGTCAATGTAATGTGATGTGATCTGACTCAAACTATAATAATATCAAGATAAAATAAACATTAATCAACAACTATAACAGCACACAGCAATAAAGAGTATGACTTGTAACAATTTAAATGTAAAAAAAAACAAAAAAACAGAAAGTGGATGTATTGCAAACAAAATAAATGAGAAATGCTAAAAGCCATCAAAGATTTATTCAATAGTTGGAAGAAATGTGTAACATAATTATTTTATGATCAAAAGGACAAGATACTAATTATAAAATGTACGTCAGGCTATAAAATCTTAAAATCTGAAGTGGAAAAAGCTGTACAAACAAAGAAAAAGGGAAAAGGCGCAGGACCTGACAGCATACAGATAGAAATGATAAAGGCAATAGAAGATTTAGGCATTGAAGTGATCACAGACATATGCAACAACATATACTTTACAGGATACATACCAAATAAACGAAAAATGTCAACTTTCATTGCAAAAGATGAGTAAGACAGTGATGATCCTATCACCAAAATGTTCTTCCCGCCATTCCTGTATGGTGCAGATACATGGACATTAGACACACACACACAAACACCTGAAAACTGAAGCCATTGAAATGTGAATGTATAGAAGAATAGGAAGATTTGGATGGAAAGAAAAGAAAACAAGCAATGAAGTCTTAAAACAATTTAAAATTAAAAGAGAACTACTAAACACAATTAGAACAAGACAAATGAGAATTTCGGGGCATGTTAAAAGACACAGCAGCCTTCTTAAACTAATCTTAGAAAGGAAAATACAAGGTGAAAAAAGCAGATGCAGACCAAGACTAACATGGAAAAGTAACATCAAAAGGGACAAGTCAGCTTATGACAACCTGCACTATCAGGGTAAGAGACAGAGGGGAATGGTGCTCCATGGTAGCCAACCTTTGATGCGAAAACGGCACCGAATGATGATGATTCCTTTTTTATATTCATTCCCTCTATTTCCGTTCATTCCCTCTATTTCCGTTCGTTCCCTCTATTTCCGCTCATTCCCTCTATTTCCTTTCATTTCCTCTCTTTCCGTTCATTCCCTCTCTTTCTGTTCATTCCCCGTCTATGTCCGTGCATTCCCTCACTTTCCGTTAATCCCCCCTCTATTTCCGTTCATTCCCTCTCTTTCTGTTCATTCCCTCTCTTTCTGTTCATTCCCCGTCTATGTCCGTGCATTCCCTCTCTTTCCGTTCATTCCCTCTCTTTCTGTTCATCCCCTCTCTATTTCCGTTCATTCACTCTCTATTTCCGTTCATTCCCTCTCTTTCCGTTCATTCCCTCACTTT